>PVIU01018555.1:0-38745 GCA_004026605.1 Ondatra zibethicus
TGGTTATGTCCAAGAATGAATATAACAAGTGAGGTAGAAATTGCTTCTGGCAGGAGCTGAACAGGAAAACCTTGCTGGGCAGTACAATGACTAATTGTTCCCCATTCACAGAAGAAAAGCCTAAAATCCTTCAACTGCCATCAATACAGGGAAAGGGTTTCCTGGTGCAATTGTGTCAGGAGCAAACTGGTGAAGACTGAAGAATCTTTTCCCCATGTCGGGTGGGGGCAGGGATGGAGAGGAACAGAGCATGTCCTTGGGGTGAGTCACCAGGGCCAGCTCTGCAAGACAGATAATTGCCTCAATTTCCTGCCTCCCTTAGAAGCCCAAGGAGAGATATAAGGTCAGTTTCCCTCTGGAAGGGGCTCACATGGGTCTCGTGACCCATGTTCTACTACTCAGTCACTGGAATTGAATAGATCAAATTGACATAGATTCTGTTTGAGAAGAATAAGAAGTTTGTTTTTATAAAATCATAACTTGAAGAAAGTCCTAAAGAAACAAATATTTATGTGGCATGAAAAGCCAGCTAAAAAGATGATGAGCAAAATGTTCTGATCCAAGGTAATAGCATTGCTTCTTGAATGATGGATGGATTTTTGATTCTCAATGTCACGTGACTTTTCCTCTAAAATGTCACACAAAAAGACTAAATGGATGTAAAATTTTGATGTTAGAAAAGAAGGCATGTTTACTCTTTCTTCTGTATCTTCATGCCCAGAACTCATAGAAGAAACCCTTAGACTATAATCCATAGAATCTGGTACATGATGGGGAGTGATTTTTGAAGTTATCTAACTTTGCTTGAGCCAGCCCTATATCTTGGTGACAATTGACATCTCTTAGCACTGTGGCAGGCATTGCTGTAGAGAGCTGCGTGCAGCCGCGCCTTAAAGATGGCACCGGCTTCCGCCCTCCGCCTTCCCGATGGCGAGTGCTCTCTGTGGTAAACAACTCCATATTTGGCTAAGGCTAAAGATCTGGCTTGCTTCCGCGTACCTGGACCTATCTGCAGTGCCCACGTGGCGTGCTGAGGTTGTCTACCCAGAGGCTACTTAAGCTGCAGGTGGGCTTCCCCTGAGAGAGAGAGAGAGAGAGAGAGAGAGAGAGAGAGAGAGAGAGAGAGAGAGAGAGAGAGAGAGAGAGTCAGAAGATTGTTCAAGGTTCCTGAATAAACTGCAGAAAGAAGAGTTCGGTGTTGCGTCTTCTTTGCTGGTCGAGGCGGCCGCGACACATTGCCATAGTTAGTGTTATGGTTTCCATTACCCAGCACCCTGGACTTCCAGGTTCCAGGGCCACGTATGTGCCAACAAGCCCTTAGGCAATTTACATAGCCACCCAGAGTCCTCAAGCCCTATGTGACCTACGTGCAGCATGGTCACGTCACCTATGCATGACACAGCTACATAAGCCCTTGTGTGCATGCTGTAGGCAACTTTTATAAGTTGGACACTCCCACTCCTTGCCTTCTCCCTGCACAAACTTCCTCAGGCCTACACACTTGTCTTTATCTCTTTTAATAAACTCTTAAAGTAGGTTTTATTGTATGTTTCATGATCCATTCTCACTCACTCCCAGTAATTTCATTGGTACCAAGACTCAGTAGGCTCTCCAGGTGACATCCCCCCTTGGGGCTGGGATCCTGGACCAGGTTTCTCTACAGAAACCTGCATTCCATCTGCCCTGCTGCCAACTCCTATGTACATCAGCAGCTTCAATTGGTTAGGTTTTCCCTTCTAGTAAGCTTAACCATTTTTCCAAACCTGAAGTCTTGACCATTGAGTTCCTGCCATCCTTTGGTATTCCTAGAAACCACCCAACCACTGCCTTCAAGGCTATGGTTGAGCCCTTTGCTGACATTCATCTCTGTCTGCTCCCCAGGGCTAAAAACTGATATTTGACCTTGCTGCTGTTTGGACTGCTCAAAAGAGGTCCTGTCACCACTGTTTGGATTTTTTTGTCTTATTTGGTGGTGGTGGTGGGGGGTGCACTCAGAAATGGTCCTATAGCCACCACCACTGTTTGGGCTGCTTGGAGCAGTCCTATCTGGCCTCCAATTCCTGTGTCGATAGGTCTTTGAAATCAGCCTGGCCTGATTCTCAACTCAAGCACTAGTCTGGAGACACCAAGTTATTTGCCTTGGATTTTCACCATTCTCACTTTTTCAATCATAGGAAACAAACCCTCAAAAACTATCAGTTCAGCCTTCCCCTCCCCCGGGATGCCTTTTAGAGACCCTAAAACTCCAGAGATGATCCCTGAGCAGGATTCATGCTGGGATTATAACACCCCATGTGGTATTTTAGCTAGAGACTCATTTATGACTTGCTTTCTGTCTGGTCTCTGCAAGGCTACTCTCAAGCCAGTAAACTGTGATAAACTCTTAGAGGTTATTCAGGATATGAAGGAAAAGCCATCTGGATTTTTAAAATGCCTCACTAAAGCTCTGTTACAATATACTAACCTAGATCCAGAGACCCCAGCGGGCAGACAGTTCCTCATGACTCATTTCCTTTTCTCAGAGCTTCCTCGACATTTGCACTAAATTTAAGCATCTAGAGAAAGGCTCCTTGACCTCATAGGTGGAACTGTCTTTAAAATTTCCTGCTTCCTGGAAAAGTCTGCTGGATACTATGGGCCTGTAGGCTGAAGATGGATTCTCCAACAATACAGAACTTTGGATGACTCTCCAGGAAGTGAGATGTCTCTGTCAATTCTAGAGTTTTGGAAGTTGCTTAAAATGAACTTATTGTTTACTTAGGTAATATTATATCCTTCTGGAGACTTTGATGGAGTTGAAGAATTTATAGTTATAGTTTTCCTTAGTTATGATAAAAGATAAAGTAGATATAAATATTGTAACTATAATTCTTGTTTGATGCCTGTTTTGTTATATGTAATTTTTCCATGTTAAAGTTAAAACCTTCATTTTTATTTAAACAGAAAAGGGGAAGTGATGTGTGATTCCCCTCTTTATGCTGTTAATATAATTGGTTATTAAAGAAACTGCTTTGGGCCTATAGCAGAGCTATAGGGAATAGAAGGTAGGTGGTGAAAACTAAACTGAATGCAGGGAGGGAGCAGGGTGGAGTTAGAGAGAAGCCATGTAGCCCTGATGAAGACAGACATAGGAACTTTAGCCAGTAAACCACAGCTGTGTGGCAATACACAGATTAATAGAAATGGTTTAAATTAATATATGAGTGTTAACCAAGAAGAAGCTAGAGCTAATGGGCCAAGCAGTGATTTAATTAATACAGTTTCTGTGCAATTATTTTGGGGCTAAGTGGCCAGGAACCATCAAGTGGCTTTCCTTCCATGCAACACCCATGGGGAGTATGTTCACATCACCTACACATGACACAGCTACATAAGCCCTTGTGCACATGTGTGAGCCCCATCAACTGTGCAAAATGCAGCTACACAAGCCCTTGTGTGCATGCATGAACCCCTGTGAACATGCATTAAACAGCCTTTAAAAGCTGGACACACCCACTCCAGGCTCATTCCCTGCACCAATCTCGTCAGGCCTGGTCACATGTCTTTCTCTCTCAAAATAAACTCGTTTATTTCCTTATTTATTTTTTCCTTTTCATTTTTTTAAAAGAAAACAAACTATAATTTTTTATTATACCAATTCAAGTTCCCACTCCATCCCCTCCAACCATTCCCTCCACTTGCCTCCCCATCCCAGCCCCATCCACTCGTCAGAGAGGGTAAGGCACAGTACTTTGGGGAAGGTCCAAGGCCCTCCCTACCATATCTAGACTGAGCAACATATCCATCCAAAGAGAAAATGTTTCCCCCAAAAGCCAGTACAAGCAGTAGGAATAAATCCTGCTGCCACTGTCAGTGGCCCCACAGTCTGCCCCAGCCATGCATCTGTCAACCTCATTCAGAGGGACTAGTTTGGTCCTATGTTTGATCCTTCCTTTCCTCCTGGTGTTGGTGAGCTCCCATTAGATCAGGTAAACTGTTTTAGTGAGTGCACCCATCATGGTTTGACCTATTTGCTCATATTCTCACTCTTCTCACTGTTCAACTGGACTTTGGAAGCTTATTTCAGTGCTCCAATGCACGTCTCTGCCTCTGTTTCCATCAGTTCCTGGATAAAGGATCTATGGTGATACTTAAGATATTCTTCAGTCTGATTACAGAGCAAGGCCAGTTCGGGCACCCTCTCCTCTATTGTGTAGGGTCTTAGCTAGGTACGTTCTTGTGGATTTCTGGGAATTTCTCTATAGCCAGGTTTCTTGCTAGCCCCATAATGGCTTCCTCAATAAAGACATCTCTTTCCTTGCTCTCATCTCTAGACTTCCTCCATCTTGACTATCCTGTTCCCTCAAGTTCCTTACCCCACCCCTTTTCCCCTTCCAACCACCCTTCTCCCCCTGCCCCTATTTTGTCAGGCAATCTTGTCTTTTTCAGTTTTCCAGGTGTATCTTTTTATGTTTTTCTTAGGGTTCACCTTGTTACTCGCTTCTCTAGGATCATGAACTATAGTCTCAATATCCCTTGTTTATAGTTAGTATCCACTTATAAATGAGTATGTACCATATTCATCCTTTTGTGTCTGGGTTACCTCACTCAGGATGGTATTTTCTAGTACCATCCATTTGCATGTAAATTTCAAAATGTCTTTTTTTGTTTTTGTTTTTGTTTTTTTCTGCTGAGCAGTACTCAGATGTGTAAATGTGCCACATTTTCTTTATCCATTCTTTGGTTAAGGGGCATCTAGGTTGTTTCCAGGTTTTAGCTATTACAGCTTAAGCTGCTATGAATATAGTTGAACAAATGTCTTTGTAGTATAATTGAGCATCTTTTGAATATATGCCCAAGAGTGGTATTGCTGTATCCTGAATTTGGTTGATTCTCAGTTTTCTGAGAAACTGCCATAGTGATTTCCAAAGTGGTTGTTCAAGTTTGCATTCCCACCAGCAATGGATGAGTGTTCCCCTTACTCCACATCCTCTATAGCATAAGCTATTATTGGTGTTTTTGATCTTAACCATTTCGACTGGTGTAAGATAGTATCTGTTTTGATTTCCATTTCCCTGATGGTTAAGGATGTTGAAAGTTTCCTTACTGTCTTTTGGCCATTTGAGATTCTTCTGTTGAGAATTCTCTCTCTAGTTCTATACCCATTTTTTAAATTGGGTTATTTGGAAGTTTGATGTCTAAATTCTTGAGTTATTTATATATTTTTAAGATCATTTCTTTGTCTGATGTGGGGTTGGTGAAGAGCTTTTCCCATTCAGTAGACTGTCTTTTTGTCTTATTGACTGTGTCCTTTGCTTTACAGAAGACTCTCAGTTTCTGGAGGCCCCATTTATTTATTGTTACTCTCAGTGTCTGTGCTACTGGTGTTATATTTAGGAAGTGATCTTTTGTGCCCATGCATTGAAGGCTACTTTCCACTTTCTCTTTTATGAGGTTCAGTGTTTTAAGATTTATATGAGGTCATTAATCCATTTGGAGTTTTGTGCATGGTGATAGATATGAATCTATTTTCATTCTTTTACATGTTGACATCCAGTTATGCCAGCACCATTTGTTGAAGATGCTTTCTTTTTTCCATTGTATACTTTTATCTTCTTTGTCAAAAATCAGGTGTTCATATGTGTGTGAATTAATATTCGGGTCTTTAACTCGATTCCATTTGTCAGCCTCTCTGTTTTTATGTCAATACCAAGCTGTTTTCATTATTGTAGCTCTGTAATAGAGCTTGATATCAGGGATGGTGGTAACTCTGGAAGTTCTTTTTTTGTACAGGATTCTTTTGGCTATCCTGTTTTTTTTTTTTTTATAGGAAGTTGATTATTGTTCTTTCAAGGTCTGTAAAAAATTGTGTTGGGAATTTGGTTGGGTTTGCATTGAATCTATAGATTGCTTTTGGTAGGATTGACATTTTTATTATGTTGATCCTACCTATCCAAGAATATGGGAGAGCTTTCTATTTTCTGGTATCTTCTTCAGTTTCTGTCTTCAAAGACTTAAAGTTCTTGTTGAATTGATCTGTCACCTCTTTGGTTAGTGTTACCCCAAGCTTTTTCATGTTATTTGTGACTATTTTGAAAGGTGATGTTTCTTTGATTTCTTTTTCAGCTTCTTTATCATTTGCGTATAGGAGGACTACTGATTTTTTTAGTTGATCTTGTATCCTGCCACATTACTAAAGGTTTTTATTTGCTGTAGGAGTTATCTGATAGAGTTATGGGGGTCATATATATGATAGATTATCATATCATCTGCAAATAATGAAAGTTTGACTTCTTCCTTTCTGTTTTCAATCCTCTTAATCTTTGTTTGTTGCCTTATTGCTATAGCCAGAACTTCAAGAACTATGTTGAAGAGATATGGAGAAAATGTTAAGCTTTGCCTTGTTCCTGATTTTAGTGGATTCACCTTGAATTTTTCTCTCCATTTAATTTGATGTTGGCCGTTGGCTTGCTGTATGTTGCTTTTATTATGTTTAGATATGTTCCTTGTATCCCTGATGTCTCCAAGACCTTCATCATGAAGGGATGTTGCATTTCATCAAAGGCTATTTCAGCATCTAAAGAGATGATTGTATTGTTTTTTCTTTTAGTTTATTTATATGTTGGATTACATTGATAAATTTTTATATGTTGAACCATCCCTGAATCTCTGGGATGAAGCCAACCTGATCATGGTGGATGATATTTTCAGAGTTTTCTTGGATTCAGTTTGTATTGTATTGAATATTGTATTGAATATTTTTGCCTCTATGTTCATGAGTGTGATTGGTCTGTAATTTTCCTTCTTGGTTGAGTCTTGGTGTGATTTTGGCATCAGGGTAACTATAGCCTCATAAAAAGATTTGGCAATGTTCCTTCTGTTTTTATTATGTGGAACACTTTGAGGAGTATAGGTATTGGTTCTTCTTGGAAGTTCTGATAGAATTCTGCACTAAAACAATCTGGTCCTGGGCTTTTATTGGTTGGGAGTCTTTTGATGACAGCTTCTATTTCCTTGCAGTTTATAGGTTTATTTAAGTTGTTCACCTGGTCTTGATTTAATTTTGGTATATGGTATCTATCCAGAAAATTTTCCATTTCTTTTACATTTTACAATTTTGTGGAGTACAGGTTTTTGTAGCATGAACTAATGATTCTCTGGATTTCCTAAGTGTCTATTGTTATGTCTCCCTTTTTATTTCTGATTTTGTTAATTTGGATGCTTTCTCTCTGCCTTTTGATTTGTTTGGGTATGGGTTTGTCTATCTTGTTGATTTTCTCAAAGAACCAGCTCTTTGTTTCAGTGATTCTTTGTATTGTTTTCTTTGTTTCTATCTTATTGATTTCAGGAAATTAATTTCCTGTCTTCTACTCCTCCTGGGTGAGTCTGCTTCTTTTTGTTCTAGAGATTTCAGGTGTGCTGTTAGGTCACTAGTGTGAGCTTACTCCACTTTCTTTATGTGTGCACTTAGTGCTGTGAACTGTCCTGTTAGCCCTGCTTTCATAGTGTCCCATAGGTTTAGTTATGTTGTGCTGTCTTTTTCATTGAATTCTACGAAGTCTTTAATTTCTTTTTTTATTTCTTCCTTCACCCAGGGGTGGTTCAGTAGTTCACTGTTCAATTTCCATGAGATGGTGTGCTTTCTGAGAGTAGTGTTGTTGTTAAATTCTAATTTTAAAACACAGTGATCCATCTGATAACATACAGGGGCTTACTCCAAATTTTTCATATCTGTTGAGGTTTGCTTGTTATCAACAATTTTATAAAATGTTCCATGAGGTGCTGAGAAGGTATGTTGTTTTGTGTTTGGGTGGAATGTTCGTTAGAAGTCTGTTAAGTCCATTTGAGCCATGAAATCTGTTAGTTTTCTTATTAGTCTGCTAAATTTCTGTCTGGTTGACCTGTCCATTTGTAAGAGTGGAGTGTTGAAATCTCCTACTTTTAGTGTGTGGGGTTTGATGTGTGACTTAAGGTTTTGTAGTGTTTCTTTTACAATTGTGGGTGCTCTTGTCTTGCAGGCATAGGTTTTCAGGATTGAGACTTAATCTTGATGGATTGTTCCTGTTATGCATATAAAATGTCCTTCTCCATCTCTTCAGATTGATTTTGTTTGAAATCTATTTTGTTAGATATTAGGATAGCTACATCTGCTTGTTTCTTAGGTTTATTTGATTGGGCAACCTTTCCCCAACTCTTTACTCTGAGGTAGTATCTGTCTTTGAGGTTGAGGTATGTTTCTTGTATACAGCTTAAAGCTGGATCCTGTTTTCATCTCCATTCATTTAGCCTGCGTCTTTTTATAGGTGAATTGAGTCCATTGATCTCACGAGAAATTAATGACCAGTGATTGTTAATTCCTGTTATTTTTCGGAGATAGTAGTTCTGTGTTTCCATTTTTTGAGTTTTGCTGGTAGAAGATTATCTGTTGTCTTTTTTGTGTGTGTGGCTACAGTTAGCATACTTGGATTGGGGTTTCCCCCTAGTACTTTCTGTATGGCTGGGTTTGTGGATACATTTTGTTTAAATCTGGTTTTGTTATGGAATATCTTGTTTTTTCCCACTGATTGTAATTGAAAGCTTTGCTGGGTATAGTAGTCTTGGCTGGCTGCTGTGGTCTCTTAGTGTCTGCAGCACATCTGCCCAGGACCTCTGGCTTTCATGGTTTCCATTGAGAAGTCAGGTGAAATTCTTATAGGTCTACTTTTATATGTTTCTTGACCTTTTTCTTTTGCAACTCTTAATATTCTGTTTTTTATTCTGTATGTTTTGTGTTTTGATTATTACATGGCAAGTGAACTTTTTTTGATTCAGTATGTGGTGTTCTGTAAACTTTTGTACCTTCATAGGCATATCCTTATTAATTTTTCAAATTTTTTTGTTTGTCTTTTCCTACATTTCTTTAAGGGAGTTTTTCATTTTCTTTTTAAAGGTCTCCATAATCTTCATAAAGTTATGTTTAAAATAGTCTTCTTCTGGTTTAGTATGATCAAGTCTTCCTGTTGTGTGACACTTGGTTCTATTGTTACCATGTTGATTTTTAGGCTGCTGGATGAATTCGTGCATTGGAGCCTACCCATCTCTTCCTTCATTTGATGCCAGCAGACCCTTTGTGTCTTGGTCCAATCCTTGCAGTGGCTGTCTGAGTCTTTGGGAATCATTCTTTGTCTGATTGGTACTGTGAATGTCTGGATCTCTAGCAGCCATTGATGTTTCTCTTAGCCTGCTCTCTTGGTCTGCTCTCCTGGTTTGCTTTCTTTGTCCACTCTGTACCATCCCAACTTGTCCTTTAGAGTTCTTCTCTTGGTCCTTCCTGCAGAAAACTCTCCTGCTGGCTGGCTAGGTAAGCTGACACAGGTGGGGGAGAGGCCCAGGTTTCTGCCTCACTATGGAGGACCTAAAGAGTAGGGTGTCCTACTGGGTAGCTCGTCACTTCCCTCTTGGTCCTTTCTGTATTGTAGCAGGCTGTGTTTCAGAGTTCCACTGAGGGATATGAGCAAATTTGGGGGTGGGGAGAGACTTGTAGCTTGCCTGATCCAGTGGATGGGGGATATTGAGGTAGCCTACCTGCAGTAAACTCTCCTGATGGCTGGCTAGAGAAGCCAAGGCAGGTGGAGTAGGGGCCTGGAGTTTTGCCTCACTATGAAGGGCCTAGAGAGTGGCGTGTCCTGCCGGGTGAGTGGTTACTCACCTCTTGGTCCTCTCTATATTGTAGCAAGCTGCGTGTCAGTGTTCCAACAGGTGGCAGGAGCTCTTAATAAACTCTTAAAGTGGGTTTCATTGTGTGTTTCATGATTTGTTCCTGCTCGTGCCCGGTAATTTCAGTTAGACCCTTTCAACCTTTAGGTAACCTTCCTAATCAAGAAACACATAGGCTACACACCTGTATAGACTATAACCACAGCAGCGGTGCTCTCTATCAGTGAGACAGATTGTATTACTCTAGGTTGTGGCTGTGGAGCCAAGCAGAGGGCCATGTTCTAGAATGCCATTCCTTGGATGATTCGAGACTAAAGCTGTGCACAAGGAAAAGTCTCTAGTAGATTTAGTAGGTAAAAATGGAGTAATTTCTATTTTTTGTGCTTAGGGTCAATACACTGTCTCAAAAATATTTCCCTAGGCCCAAGGCAAGCTATTGGTAATCAACTACCCTGAACCTTTTTTTCTCTTACCTCCTGCCAGTCTCCTTCAACTTTGCAGACATGTGGGTGGTTCTAAGGTGACCAGAACCAGCTTCACCTGTGGGATATCCAGCCTTGCCATAGAATCCAAGGATGAAGACAGTTTGGAAATAGTTTGTTCCTTACTTTTGACATCCCTGTGCAACTCACTACAGCCATGTCAGCCCCAACACTCACAGCCGTGTGTAAAGGTGACTCCTGATGATAAATACTATTCTCTGTCATTCTCAGTGGTTCTTCCTCTCTACCCAACCACACTCACATGGGATGCTTTAAGATCAATTCTGAGTTCCAGTGCTGCCAAGGGAGCAAGGCTTGGTCTTGTGTGGCATCCTCGGTATATTGGCTTTGACTTTTATATTTGATTCTCAGGGTTTAGAGAAAATCTCAGTAGTTCTCAGAACTCTCTCTTCACTTCTGTCTTATGTGCTTTTGAAATCAGCATTCTTCCTGAATCCCTCAGGAACACTTCTTCCTATCCAATCGATCAGATTTCTCATTCCATCTGAGTACACCCTGTGTTTGAGGTGACAGGAGGTCAATGGTTCTGGTTGGCTGATCCTTCTGAATGTCAAGGTCATGCAAAGCATGGTACACCAAATTAGAGTGTTGAGATGTCAGGGAGAGGGTTCTGAGGATTCATTGGGTGAGCTGTTAGTAAGCCTATTGTGCTGAATCTAAAACAGTGGGTGCTTCACTGTTGATCACAACCCTGTCAGAAAATGCTAATCAGGTAACATGTAACAGCAATATTCTGGAATAATTTTAAATGCTTATGTAAAAACATTTTGAATTATATCATAATAAGCTAATATTCCCGTTTAAGAAACATGTCTATGTCTTAAAGCTGACAGTAGAGATTTTCTGTTTTCATCCTGTCAGTCCTAAAAATCTGACAACTTACTGTTTCTCCACACTTTACACACCATTTGGGAAAGTGTTTCTCTACACTTTACACACCATTCAGGAAAATATCTTCCCACCCTTTACACACCATTCAAGAAAATGTCTTCCTACACCTTACACACCATTCAGGAAAATGTCTCTCCATACTTCATACACTGGTGATTCAGGAAAATATCTTCCACACTTTACACACCACTCAGGAAAATGTCTTCTCACACTTGACATGGAAAATCAGAGTATCACAGTCTTCAGCTGGAGACTATGCATCCATTTGTTTTTAAGAATTTACTCTTATGTGTGCTTTTGTTTGTCTATGAGTGTATGGCACACAGCGTGAGAGTCTGCAGACTCCAGAAGAGGTCGTTGGGTCTAAGGTGGGCACTGGGGACCAGACCGCAGTCCTCTAGAAGAGCGGAAGTGCTCTTCACCGCTACTTCATCTCTCCAGTCTCAAAGACATCTAAGTTAAATTCGCTGTTAGCCACTCATTTATTAAAATCTCTCTCATTTGAGAAAAAAATGTAAGTAAAAGGAGCCAAGAATACTAAGAATTGGAAACATTATCTCACCAGAGTTTTGCTTTATTCAGGGGCTTTAGCATTTTTTTATTTTTTATTTTGCTGTTTATGAATACTTGTCACACACTGTAGTATAAACACTTAAGATTGAACAAACCAGGTACAAAGTCTGAGACTCTAAAACTCATGTCTGTTGAGAGAAAAAAAATTGGACCAGCTGGCAATCACCTCACATTTCAGGGTTGGCTTTTTCTCTCATCAACTACACAGTTAAAATCTCGACTAGGTCACAGAGCCAGGTTTCAGTTTGCCCCTGGTTTGGGTCCTCTGGTCTGTTGAAGAGATGAATGGTCTGCCTTCTGATCTCATACTGTAGTGTTGAATGAGCCGTGTGTTCCCTGTTTGCTCTTGTCACACAGACTTCTAATATACCAAACCTTCTTAAACTGCATATGATATCACATATCATTCAATGAGGCAAGAGGTTTCATATTGAAACAAGTTACACTATAAGGGACCATCTATCTCTTAATGCTTTGCCCAGTTAAGGGATGGGAGTAACAAGCAAAGGGGACTAGTCTCCCTGTTGTGCAAACCACAGGGTCAGAACTGGGGAAATGCCTCTTTCAGGGGCTACTCTAGCCATAATCCCATTCCTCAGGGGCGGGGGTGGGCAATTGTTGGTGACAGGTGAAGATCAACAAAGAAACCCACTAAGGGACATGGAATGTAGGTTAACCCCAGGGCATCTTGGGCCTTCTCAGGGAAATGATGGAATGAGGACAAGCTCCTGGGGGCAGAGCTGCTGACACCAGGCAACCTGCATTTACTGCAGCTCCACACAGATCTTCAAGGGCCTTCTCAGCACTTGAGCCACCTGGCACTTAGATTCCTGTGTCTTTAACGAACTAGGATCTCAGTTTTGTAGGAGTCACCTTCAGTTCCAATTCTGTTCCTAAAATCAAAAGTCTTTCAAGTTGACTCATGACTATAGCATTTTAAGGTATCCCATTTTTGGTAGTAAACATTCTAAACAAGCAATTTAATTGTATTTTTTTTAAATTATGGGTGGTTGGGATAAAATAACCCACAAAGATACTGCACCTTTAAGCAGCACCAAACAGACTAAGCTTGGAGAAGGGCCAATAGGTGTGGAGGTAAAGGGGGCCTGTGGACGTCCAGAAGCAGCTGTCTCAAGCCTCATTTCTTTCCAGCTCTTTATCAGCATGAAGGGATTGGATACTCCTGTTACTCATTATGATCACTAAAAATTTTTGTGGTAAAAGCACATGTGTGTGTTTTTTTAACATGCACCACTTACTGTGTTTCATTGGCTGTAGTATGAAAGCTATAATAGGAGCTTGTGCTTCAAAGACTTGCACATGGCTTAGAGCGTCTGATCTCTCACTCCTGAGCAGGTTTTGGAAATCGGTTAGCTGGAAATGTAGGACATATGAAAAGATTTGATAAAGTTTACAGATCACTTTTCTGGATATCAAGCTTATCTGTGTACCCAGAAGTCTCATGTGTGTTGTCACATGCCATCTTTAATACAGAGGACGTGCTGCAGCTTGGGATAAAGCCCATACTCTGTATGAATCACATGAACCTTGTTGTATCTTCTCGGTTTAAAGGGAAAGTTTATCCTTAAAAGCAGAATGGCCAAATCAGTAAAGTCACCCTAGCTAGGAAAAAAGCAACAACAAAAACTCCCCCACAAAACAGGAAGTGGTATATTGTCTTGGTTCTGTGAAAAATAGAATCTGTGAATTGGAAGAAAGCATAAGAAAGAGAAGGTGTGGGTGGGGAGTTGGGGTACTACATTTTTAGACTTAGTTATTTTTGTTTTCAAAATGGATGGAGAATTCAACAAGGCAAAATAAATCAAAATAAAATAAAACTCCCACTTTCCATAATGGAAAGGCCCTTCTACAATAAAGCCAAAAGTCCGGGCTGGACAGAAGTCTTTGTTCTAGACATAAATGTCTTCCCATCTCAGTGTCCCTGCTTTGGGAAACCTATAGACTGTAAATAACCAACTGGATTCTGGGTTAAGGTGAAGGTCAGGAGGGAAAAAAGATGCAACGAGGTTATTGCAGATTTTAAAGTTTCTATTGTTTTCTGTTACAACCAAGGAATTAGACCTTTTACAAAGCAATAATTAAGGCTGCAAACTATCCTTTGTCAGGCATCCTAGCTGGAACTTGAAGGAACTCCAAAGTCCACACTGGCTTGGAGAAAACAGTGTCTTCAGAGAACAATAAGGTGATTCCAGTGATGAGAAAAACAGCAGGTGACCCAAGCATCTTACATCCTGATCTGGACAAGAATTGTTGGATTTGTGTTCCTAAAGGTAGAAATTTGGAGATCCTGAGTTAAAAAAGACCACCTTAACTCATATTGTTATCTATGTTCTGCAATTAGTAAGAAGTACAAAGCACAGAGCTAATTCAGGCTAAAAACCTGTTTCCAGGCTAGTCTATAATATGTGTGTCCCCATCTGCAATGCAGTAGTGGCACACGCCTTTAATCCCAGCACTCAGGAGGCAGAGGAAGGCAGCTCTCTGTGAGTTTGAGGCCAGCCTGGGCTACAAGAGGTAGTTCTAGGACAGCTAGGGCTGTTGCACAGAGAAACTCTGTCTCAAAAAACCAAAAAAAGACATCAGCTTTATGAAATAATCTTGTTATATATAAAGCAGTATTTCACATAATAATATTACTTATAATATTATAACAATATTTCCTATACAGCCAAGTGGTGGTGGTGCATGCCTTTTATTCCAGGTCTCGGGAAGTAGAGACACGCAAATCACTGAGTTCTAGACCAGCCTGGTATACAGAGCATATTCCAGAACAACTAGAGTTGTTGCACACAGAAATGCTGTCTTGAAAAAAAAAACCTATTACTACTAATATTTCACATGCAATGAAAGATTAATCTGTTTACCTTTTGGAATCATTCTGGAATTCTATACTCTTGTAAAGGAGTATTTAAGATGTTTTGCTGGGTTTCTAAACTTTTCATACCTTTCGCCCTACGGAAACAAAAGCCTTGCGAGATTACTGCTGCCTCTCAGTTTTCCTTCACACTATGAAATATCCCCAAGAAAGGGGAAGTATTATTTAGTTCCACCTAGTGTGCCACCACTTTGGTTGAGCAAATCTCTAGGTTCTAGGCTACTCACCCTAGTTTCTGTACTGCTGGATGTGTTAACCCCAAAGAATTGGGGGAAAGTACACTGGCCCAAATCATCATGGCTAGATTAATTGAAGCACACTTTTTAATTTGTGTACATGGTCTGCCTCTGCTTAATGTGGGGCTGAAGAGTTCAGCATTGGATATGGGGAAGACAATGTTTTTATAGCTCAAGGGCTTTTCCAAATGGGGCATTTGGCAAGTAAATAGGTAAGGTTACAGAGGCAGAACATAAGCAGAACAAGTTAGTCATAACTACCTTCTGAAACAAAGACATGTTTTCAAGGCTGTCATTAGGAAGTCCTAACAATAGGTGGCCATAACAAGAGGTAGTCATAACAACCATTTGAAACAAAGGCATCATTTCCTGGAACAGGCAGTATGGGACCTTTCGTAGTTAAGGTTACATGTGGGGCATAGCCATATTCTTAAGAAATAGATTTATCATAAACAGGAATGAACTTAGTTTTTCTTTACTATAAGATGCTGGCATGGGAAGCTCTGGAAAACCACTTCTCTTTGTCTGATGAGAACTGAGGCTTAGGTCTCTGGTTAGGAGATGGAATGACCTTCACCAAAGTTTCTTCATGATGCTTTTATTATTATAAACTTATTAGTTTTTTAAAAATTATATTTCTTTGTTTCATATGTATATGTACCCACTCATGCATGCATGTATATGCCACAGCATGTGTGTGGACATGAGAGGACAACTTGTAAAAATCGGTCTTTCCTTCGACCATGTGGAGCCTGAAAATTGAATTCAGGTACTCAGGTTTGATAGTAATTGCCTTTATTCATTGTGCTAGCTCACAAGTGTGAGCCTTGTAACTCAGTGGGCATGTGTGTGTGTGTGTGTGTGTGTGTGTGTGTGTGTGTGTGTTTGAGACAGAGTCTCACTATAAAGCCCTGACTGGTTTAGAGTTCACCCTTTAGTCCAGACTGACCTCAAACTCATAAAGCTTTGCCTGTTACTGCCTCTGGAGTGCTGGGATTAAAGGAATGCACATTGTGCTGGCCTCAGTGGTCATTAGCTGACCTCAGACAGTGGTGTTCCTCAAGGAACCCCTTCTTGTTATTCTGCCTATTCCCCAGTGATCTTTTTCTTGTATGGACTCAACTACTTGTCTATCTACTTAGACAAATTTTCTTCTTGCATGCAAATTGCATCATTTGTGTGCAGAAAATCCTGTTGGACTTGGTCTTTCACAGGATGGACTCTGTAGGGTATCCTCAGTTTGTTCTTCTTATGTCTCAAGAAAGTCCTTTCCACAAAGTCTGGCATGTAGGCAAATGCTGGCATTCCCTTGCTAAAAAGAGTCATTTTCCTTATCTCTGGCATAAAGGAACATATGACTCTTTTATTAACCTCTGCCTGAGGTGCCTTTTTAACATATGAAAGCAGACATATGCTGCTGCAAAACCTGTTTGTAGAGTCCTGGCTCCTTTGCCCCCTACTCTGAAACCCCTACCCCTGAGCTTCATTCTTGTGCCTTCCTCCCAACTTCTTTGATCCCCACCAAATCACATCTTTTCTGGCTGTGTTTCCTCTTGCTCTCTTGGTTCTCTTGACTGCTGACTGGCTCTGCTCCTGGATCTTTCCTGGTCTCTTCTCTTCTCTTTCTCTCCACCCCCTCCTCACATAGCCTGGTTAGTCTGCTGGCTGTGTTCAGTCTGGACTCCTCCATGTGTCCCTGCCTGTGCTCTACCTCATATCCATAAAACCTTTCTCCTCAACTCATACTGAGGGGCATCTGTGTCCTCACTTTTTTCCATCAGTTCTCCAGGTCCATCTGCCCTTTATTACTGCTGCCTGGGGGAGTGGGGCCAGCCTCCAACAGTGCAAGGCTCAAAGGGAATCCATGGAGTCCCTGTACTAAGATTTTTTTTTAATCTGACAAGGTAACAGAAAAGACACTTACCTTCTTGATGGTTTCCTTTAGACTTTTTCTTTATTCTTCTGTATTCTCTATTCTCTGGCTTTATCCTTCCTCTATGGCTTATATATCCCAACAAAACCTTTCAGGCAATAGAGAAATTACAATGTGGTTACATTCTATTTTCCAAGTGAAGGATTATAATGAATACACTTAAAAACATGTTTGTCTTCTCCCCTACATGGTTAAAACAAACTCACCGAAGAACCCACATAATTTACATCAAAGTAACTTATTATTATAGATTAACAGGGTGTAAGCAAGCAAGGTATTTTTCTCAGCCAGTCTTTTTGCTGGCAGGTTGCATATTGTGGTTAAAAAGAAAGGACCAATTATTTTATTATTTATCTCAAAAGGTAATTTTATTTAAAAGCTTAGAAGAATCACAAATCTAAACTTTCATATATGAAAAAGAACCAGTAAGCTCTATTTTAATCCCTCAGGGTGCATACCCACTCATCAACAGGTTTTTTCATCAGAAAAATGAGGGAGATATGGGCACAAGGAATTAATTATTGCCTATGGTCACCATCCTAGCACAAAAGGCACAACAGCTAATAATAACTGGGTTCTGGTTTCCTGACTTTAAAGAGTTCCTCACTCAACTCTATGCCTTTTTAAAACTTTAGATTGTCTTCTTGGGGTTTTCACCTCAGGTTACTTGACAAAAACATCTCAATCTAACCTTAAGTTATTTTCAAAGCTTTGTTTTTGCTGTGATGCACTTCAAAATCTGTGAACACATCTCCCAACATTGAAATTTAAATAATTTAGACTAGCTGGGGTACTGGGACTCAATTGTTTTTCTTAATCAGTAACCTAAGCCATAGTCTATATGTCTCCTCAATGGAAACTTAGGTTTCCTAGTTGTGTGACGTGTGACACTTGCGGGTTTTTTTTTTCCTCTGTAGCCTCTGTTTTATCAGGGGCAGGGGCAACATTTTATCCTACCTTTACCTATGTTGATTTTCCACTAAACTAACCTCTATCATCATCCCTTACTGTATTTATTAAAGACCCACAAGCAACAAAATCCTATTTAAATGAACACTCTTATTATATAAAATCATTGCTTCAGTTAAATAGTACAGCTGAAGAGGGCATCATCTTTATAATAATCCACAGGTAAAAATTGCCAAATAGAATGTGACATTTCCATGAGATGATAATGCTGAATTAAGGATAGTGGGGATCTCCCTAAGCCCTTTCACACCATGCCAGATACCAGAGGAAGATGGCACACCAGAAGCAAAAGACACTCTGGGGTCTGCGGTCTTGGGGCCTTGCCTATCTGAGCTTCACCCATCGAGGTTTTGTTCCCTGGTGGGCTGATGCCCTGAAGTTAATTGCCATCTGCTGCTCCTCTGACATGGCCTCCTGCCTTTCATGTTCTGTGCCACAGATTACTCTCCTTGGCTCAGTTTGCTTAGGAAGATGTTGGATGCCATCTGATTTTTGCCTTCTTCTGTCAGGTCCAAAGGACAGTTTGGTTCCCCAAACTCCAAAAGGCATTCCAAATATCTAAAAATGAGTTTAACCTGGACTTTAGGAGTATTTCTGGTGGTTAGATAAATGTCAGCATTCCTCAAGAACTTGTGAAACCACTTACCATCTGCCAAAAAGGAGTCATTTCCCTTACCTGTGACAGAAGGGGACATATGGCTCTTCATTGACATATACCTTGGCTGCCTATTAAAACCCATCCTAGCATCGAGGCGTCCTCAATCACAAGTACCTAATTATACATCTTAAAGTCTCCACCCTAGAATAATGACTTCTCACCTCCCAAGGCTTCCCTCATCCCAGATATCCATTTGTTCTCTTCATAAAGGCAAGGATTTCCGCCTGCCATTGCTAGACTCACAAGGCTTTCTTTTTTTTCTATTCTCCATTTCCTGATATTCTCTTTCTCACAGATAACCCTGGCTGTATCCAGTGTCCAGTATTCTTGCCATATTTAGTCTGCTTCTTTCTCTCTTTGTTCTGTACTCTTCCAGATGCCTGTGGCTATTCTTTTCTCAAATCTACAGTAAAAACTTTCCCTTAACCATACTGTGGAGTGGTCATGTCAGCAACTTCTTTACTGTACCCTCTCACACATCTTTGTGTTAATATCTCTCCTTCTAATAGCACCTGCTTCTGCCATCTACTATAGACCCTGGGAATTCTACTCCTCTACGCTATTGTAATGCATAGGATATTGGGAGTGGCCTTCATGTTTTCCCCTGATATTTTTGGCAACGTTTTATTTCTTCTTATGTATATGAGTGTTTGCCTGAATATGTGTACATGTATTTCACATTTGTACAGTGCCCAAGGAGGACAGAAGATAGCATCAAACAGCACCTTCCCATTCAACTGTGACTACAGTTATAGATGACTTTGAGCCACCATGTGGATTAAACCTGGGTCCTCTGGAAAAACAGTAAGTGCTCTTGACTGCTGAGCTATCTCTCCAGCCCCATTCTGATTTTTGTTTTTAAAATATGGTGTCAGGGCTGGAGAGGTACCTTAGAAATCATTTCTCGTAGAGGATCCCAGAGTACAGATGGGAACACCCTCATCAGATGGGCCGCCTATAACTCCAGCTCTAAGGTATTCTGACACTCTCTTAGGGATGCATGGGCATCCGAACATGTAACTATTCGTATACAGACACATAAATGTACACAAGAAAATCTTTTCTATTTCATTTAAAAGTAATATGCAATGAAATTACCTTGAGAGCCCCTGAGCCAAAGTGAAAATGAGGAAGAAAGAGTACTGCCAGCGCCGAGCCTTCATGTCTCATTCAAACCTATTGGTGGGTCTGTCAAAGAGAAGCAAAAATGGCATGCTGTGAATTTTAAATGTGTAAAGAAATTAGAGGTTAGTGTAGTGCCTGATTTGAGGAGATTAAATTATTGTACTTTTGCACAAATAATATTTCTCTTATAAATCATTAAACCTGATGCTATCACAGTACAGCAGTATGGGAATTCTTAATATGTCATTCAAAAAAATTAGATTATAATACAACATTTAAATTCCATGGTCTGTCTTTTAAAGCACACACACTTTGGCAATAAGGCCCTTGACAGGTCCATCACTACATGTGCACTAGAATGCAGACTTTGAGGGCAGGCCTCACATCTGGAGCAGTGCACATTTATGACAGCTGCTGGAAATGGCTGCTAGTGAATATACACTTGGTATTGATTACACAATGCTTCTCCAAATCATAGCTTTCTTGTTTAGAAACTTGCTACACATGACATATGTTGCCTTTTTAGTAAAATATGTTAAAGCTATTCGTGTACTGATGATATTAATTATGGCTTTCATTATCATTATTCATAAAATATAGTCTAAGTGTCCAATATAGTACAAAACAAAGGTAGCCGTAGAGATCACAGTTTTCAAAGAACTTTTCACATTCAAGGAAGTGATAAATATGGATGACAAAATTCCTGCACACACAGTATCGTGAGTGTATGTAATATGTATCTGTGTTTCTTTAGGCTGAGATTATAGTTTTCACTCTCTAAGAAGGAACTCCTTTAAAGGAATAGTTATAATTGGTTTAAATGCTTTATAATAAAACTTAAAGGGAACAAGTTTGGAGATATGCTATTACTGGAATATATTCTAAATCTTTGGTGGGACAGGAGAGTTTAGAATGATTAACACTGTCCTCAAAAACAATATCAGATTTTTTAATTTATTCTTTCAAAATAAAACTTAATAGGTTAATCATTGATTGTTTCATAAATTTAATTGAAATGATTAAATATGCAACCTTGGAGGAAGATCTTATTAACATGACTTACATTTTCTGTTATAGATACACTTACTTAAAAATGAGAAATAATTTAAAGCCTCCAATTTGAAAATAAACAAAGAGAAAATGTGCAGAGCTTGACAAAGTTATTGTCCTAATAGCTCCCCAGACAGACCATTGTTATTTTTGGTAAACGGAAAAAAATGTTGTAAAACAGCACTTCTTTTCAAAATAAGATCTTCATGTGTTATTATACATATATTTATATGAATATGTAAGGATAGAAGCCACATTGATTATTTCTGAAGACTTCAGACATTCCTAACTTTGTTTTCACTCTAACAGTAGCCCAATGTCAAAAACACTTTTGCTTTTGTAAGTCATTGACAAACCTTAAAACTTAAGCACCACAAGGAAAAATTTAACAAATTCATGAGGTTTAAATGTAAGATCATGACATCCTATTTACATTTTCCAAAATTGGGACACCTTACTAGCATAATGACTCCAGTTTGGTACCCTCTATTGAAAGCTCTATCATCTCCCTTTCCAGCCTCCAGTTGAGGTGATGTTTTTAGTTCATTTGTAGTTATGATTAGTTTTTGATATTTCCTAATACACTAATAGATATATCCCCTATTTCTCTTTCTTCTGTGGCTCTTATCCCAAGCTTTCTGCTGGTACACGCTTCTAATTCTAGTAATATGTCTCTACAACCATATCCTTTCTCTACATCCTCATTGGGCTCAATCTCTTGCTACCAAATTATTTCTGAAAGATCAACTGATGAGCTTTATAAAATAAAACCCAAATACCACTAAAACTTGCTAGAATAAACAAACTCAGTAATGTTGCAGGATGCAAAACCCACATATGAAACCCTATAATCATTTTATAGAGCAACAGCATTGCTCAAAACAAAACAAAGTGAATAACAACCAAACAGAAAAGAAAGTAATGCCTTTCCAGAAAGTATCTCCAGAAAATAAAATGTTTAGAAATCAATATAAATCAAGAAGTGAAAAACCTCTTCAATAAAAATCATAATATCCTAGGGAAAAATAGTGAAGACCCCATACACAAATAGGAAGATCCTCTATGTTCATGAATTGAAACAATCATTATTATAAAATGTCCATATTACACAAAATAATAATTAAATTTAATACATTCCCATCAAAATTCCAATGTTTCTTCCTACATGTAGAAAAAAATCACCAAATTCCATTCTGAACCACATCATATCTCAAATAATCCAAGCAACATTGAGTTTCACAATAACTCATGTCAACAACACCATACAACTTCAGTCTGCATGATAACAGACATAGGCACCTAAACAAATTAATAAGGAAAAATAGCATGCCCTTTGACTCAGCAATCCTAATACTTAAGGAGCTTAATTTGCAACAGTTCTTCTGATAACACATCTGTACCTACATGTTCATTGCAACTATTCCTATAGACATGGCATCTATAATACATCTATAATATATTCCTTTGTCTCTAAAATTGGAGGAAGCAACTAAGATATGCTCCAAGTTTTATAGCTCTAATTTCTGACATAGGATAACAAAACAAGGCTGACTTACCTAGCCATGTCATATAAATTAATCCAAGTAATTCTACCAGAGTTACTATGAGCAAACCTGAGACTAGAAGAGAGCCATATTTTGGTGCACACTCTGTAAAGGCAAAGAAATTGTTTAATATAACTGCATACAAACTACTCAAAGAAATACACAATATCAAGTTTTGAGGATAGTAATTATTGTCAGAGGTAAAAATTAAGTATATGTGCTGACTATTGTTGAGTCAGTCAATAAAATGATTCTGAATTGTTTTAAGAAAAAAAACACTTAGTATTCATAACATGCATGTCAGGACAAATGGAAAATTCTGTCTACAGTCAGTTTGAGTCTGGTTGCTTTTAAAGTTCTGTGAATTGAGTCATGATAATTTGGATAGCTGGCAAAGAGCCATGAGGTACATGTAGACAATATTCTTATACTGGCATTGAAAGCATGATCCCCACTGGAAGAAATATGATAGTAAAAGAAAGAAAATCATTGACCAACAAGTGCTAAATATTTGAGGAAATGTCATTGGTGCCGGTGATGCAAAATGCTGTGGTTGTTTGATACAGACAATTACAAAACTAAATATGCCCTTAGTGTACAATCCAGGATTTATTCAAATGGAGTTGATATTACACATCCAAAGGAAAATATGTATGTATGTCTGCAGAAATTCTAATCATAGTCACAACAAATCTAAATGCAACCAGGATATCCTTCATTACATGAATGCATTAAAAATACTGCTGTGTGTCGTCACAAATGTTCTGCACTCAAAAATAGTGAACTATGAAACCATAAAAAAGGCATGGGGGAAAGAAGAGTATATAAAAAAGGTTATACACAATATGTTTCTAAATAAAAGGCATTCTTAAAAATGACAAAATGCAAGGGATTTGTGGGGACAGAGAAATAAACAGGTAGGGACAAGGTGTTCTATATGACAAACACAGTGAGTAGCACATCTCATGTGAGTTGTCCAGAGAGGAAGAGGGAACCATAGTGTAATCTGTGGGTGATAGTCTTTAAACAGTGGTTCATCCATTAGAACAAATGTGTGGTCTTGTTGAGGGTAGTAGGGGACGATGTGGCATGACGTGCATATGGAAGTACATGAAGAGTATATGATACAATTCATGGAAACTCTGCAGCACCCATTAAACCTTGTTGTGAGCCTAAGGCATCTTTAAAAAGACAAAGTTTAATATAAAGAAAAAGAAAATTAAGATCTCTGTCCAAGAGAAATTTAAATCAAGTTTCAGAAAAACATGACTCTTACCATTTACAGAAAGATATAGTCCTACCACAGCGAGTGCAAAGCCCAATGCCTGAATGACTGTTAACATGATCATGGCATGAAGGGTCCTCCCACTAGCTACAAGAAAGAAAAGGGCAAAGCAGAAGCATGGTGAGAATTATGATAAAGCAGTACAATCTACTTGCATTTGGTACAGTCAACAATAAGGCACTATAAGCAAGGACTGGCTGTAGTAAGTTTGCATATGGCAAACATTTTCCCAGTGAGGTCACCTTTTCTAATATGTGTTCACTTCAGATCATCACTCAGCAGACTTTCACTGTCATTGTCTTCTGAAGAGGACTGAAGTTTTAACTCTAAATCTGACAACAGCACTGCTTTGACCATATTTGTGTATCTTACATTATAAATGACTTGGCTTCTTCACAAGGACATAAAATTGCTTTGGGAGAGCCTTGGTGACTACACATATAATATTCTTTGTTATGCTTTTCAAGGATCTATGGTTTTGAAATGGAACCTTTCTTGTGCATAACAATCCAAGAGAGACCTTATGACCCACAAAGTGACTCTTAAAACAAGCATTTACTTATTTTGTTTTGGGAGAAGCAGGTATGTGTGTGGAGGTCAGAGGACAATATGTGGAAATGGAAATGGCTTCTCTCTTTCCACTCTGTAATTTCTGGGACTGAAACTCAGATTGTCAGGCTTGGTGGCCAGCACTTTTACCTGCTGAGTCATCTCATTGACCCCGATTTGACTTTTTAATAACATCAAAAAGATGTTAGTGGTTTACTTTTAAACTGTAAAATGCAAATACTGTTTATGTTTTGTATACACATATTAAGATATATTAAGGTTTTTTTTTCTGAATTGTCATTAATAAAATGGTTATTTATTTAAAGGGAAAAAACTTACAGATCACTGTCCCAGACAACAGCCCTCTGTGTGATAAGGAACCAAGTCTAACAGCCAGAAGCCAGAAGCAAGAGAGCGAGCACATGGCTACTGCTGCTTTTTTAAAATGAAAGAGACCACGCCCCAGTAGGCTGGTATCTTAAAAGCTATTGGCTGAAGGAGCGGAAGTAGCTCCCGCAGCACTTCCCCCTTCTGTTTAAGTAAGAGAGTTCCAAACCCAATACAAAACAATATACACTAGAACAGATATCAAGTATAAGATTAAAATTACAATCAGCATAAACAATATTAAGCAAGGAACATATGCTAAATGTTTTAATAAACATTCTATCCTAAGGAGTCTAAGTCTTGTATTGGAGATGGCTTGGCTAGATCATAAGAGAATGGTAACTATGATTATCTAATCTTCAACCCTATCGAAGGTCTGAGAAGAGAGATAATATTACTTGAGCAGGCAGGAAGTACAATCAAGTAGCTTCCAAAGCGAGCAATATATGACAGAGACAATTAGCTACATGAGCAATCACCCAAAGTCTCATTTTGCAACATTGAAGCGACCAACTTTGGCTATGGCCTAGAATAACTGACAGACCATTTTCAAAGGCAAGAAAATTTTGAAAACCATCTTACTCTGTCTTGGCAGGATTTGACAGTAATGTTTATCCATTTCGGGATACTATATCTTGTCCATGGTTGAGACATGGGCATTTCTTTGCCCAAAGGCCAATTTTTGCCAAGAAGAAAACAGGTTCCAAGTGGAGTGTCTTTGGTACTCAATGTTCTCTCAGGAATAGATCGGTGGTGCCAGGAGCAATTATGTCTCATGTCAACAAAACCCTAAGTTATTTAAATGCCATGTTCCACAGATCTTTGAAGTGGTTGAAGATTATCTATCTATACAGAATATAATCTCTATGTATCTAAAGAACCTGATTAGTCTAACTATAAGTATGACAAACATAGATGACTATTGATCTATAATTCTTAATACCTATCTAATTTAAAGACTGAGACAATAAACAACTGTGCAACAAATGAGGACAATGACCTCCAAATGTAAACAATGTACAAGTATCTTGACCAGAGGCAGAAATGTACACTGCAATATGGTAAATACATATATGTATCAATACATAAAAATGTTTTAAACAGAGGTAGAAGCATGTATGCATACAATATTCAATATAATTTAACTTTGTATCAATATACAAGAATCTATACCAATTCAATTATCTGTAAACAATAACTCACAAATACCAATCTATTATCCCATCATCCAATTTTCCCTCTTTTTTTTCAAAAAGGTACCTGAGCTTATAAAATTCCTCCCCCAACCCTCAACCATATACCAATTATAATCAACCCCTAAATGATGTCCCTAAGCCTGAGGAAAAACTTTGCTGGGAGAGGGGACGTCGTCCTCTAGAATTACTTCCAGCTGTCATGGGAGTGACATTCTTTCTAGGGGATCCTATGAAAGTAAAATGATGGTTACATTTCAAGATTAATGTCTGGTAAGATTGAAAGTAGTCTCTGAGTATTTTGTGGAAGTCTGGCCAAAACATTGTAAAAGATGTGCACCATTTCAGCTAACCAAGTTGGAACTGCCTTGTGCAGCTGGTACCCAAAACAGGTCTTGTAGTAGTGCTATCAGTATCATGACATCATATCAACCAGGTGGAGTTGTTGTTATGGGGCGCCATCTTCTTCCTGGAAACTTCAAAGATTACTGCAGGAAAATTCATTGTTCATTGTTGAAAACTTAAACATTACTTATATAGACATATACAGACATATATATTCAATGAAAGGTATGATAAAGACAAAAATAGATATGAAGAAAAGCAAATATATTTTCTAAATTATTTTTTCTTTCTGTCCCACATCAAACAGCTCTTGACATAAGATAGAAACTCTGGGTTTTTATATTAAGTTTTTCAAACAATAATGACAACAAAACCAAACCAAAACAAACCAAATGAAACCCCAAACACCATACACACACACACACACACACACACACACACACACACACACACATACACACACACACAAATAGATCCTTGTTTAGTGTCCTGATTTGTAAACTCATCTTGCAGAAACAGTCTTATTAATGAGGAGAACTGTGTGAAAAGGGTGGACTTGTAATCTGCTTATAACTTCACTATCCTGAAGTTCAAAATGTGAAAGCAATCTTGAGTTATTGCAAGCCAAACATTCCAGACATGAAATCCTGAAATCTGATAGTAAAAATTTTCCCATTGTGGAGCTTATTCAGTGTTGGATCCCCTAAGTAGAGCTGTTCAAACAGTACATTTTATGCAAATATCTTAAACTCAGAAATACAGTAATTCAAAATACTTCTGGTCTCAATTATGTCAGATGAGAGGTACTTTAGCTGCATATATAAAAATCACTTTTTACAAAAAAAATCCTTCAAGATCTAAGATGTTAGAATCCATCATTATGGGAAGACGTCATTAGGAATAGCTTTGGAATTTTTTTTTTCCAAGACAGAGTTTCTCTGTAGCTTTGGAGCCTGTGCTGAAACTAGCTCTGTAGACGTGGCTGGCCTCAAACTCACAGACATCTGCTTGTCTCAGCCTCCTAAGTGCTAGGATTAAAGTTGTGCACCACTACCATCAGGCTGGAAATAATTTAAATAGACCAAATTGTATGAAAATCAGTATTAAAGTAAATGGAAAACATCCACTCTGCTGGCTAGTTTTCATAGCGACAGAAGGTGCTATATAGGTGTCTAGGGTCTGAAAGTCATCAATGATTTTACCAAGTTAGACCTTAATGCTACACTATCAACCTTACCTGGCAACATATACCTACTGGGCAATAGTGGCACAACTTTTATGGGGTAACCCACTTTCTGATAGGATTTGAGATTTGCTCAGCAGGAGGACATTTCATGCCTGGTAGTATAATCCTGGTCAAAAATTGCCTTGGAGTTCATAGGCCTTAGGGTAGAAACTGTTAGTGCTATTTTGCTAAATGATCATATTGCCAAATGCCTTCTAAAGATTCATTTTTATACCCAGTAGATCTGTGTTGCTTGCTAGCTTTGTGAGGAAGTTTCTTTCTGCCATGAGAAACAGTCAGGTAAGAATAAAGAACTGAGTACTCAGCCTGAAATTGGGTGTTTTAATCCCCTACCACCACCACCAACTAGGGTCATAGAACAGGTTGGAAGAGTTGGAAACAATGTTGGAACTTGGTGATAGGAAGGGCTGCCATGAATTGCTGTCTACTGCACATGCTACTTCTATTGCTTTCATGAACTCGCAGCTGCTCTGGTTACCTGAGCAAGACCAGCAGAAGATCCAGCCCGTCAAGATTCTGGCATAGATGGTGGTGTTCTCTAGGTTCCGCTCCTTGCTAAGGAGTGCACTGGCAACTGATTACTGCTGCGGGAAGGGGGAACCATTCTCTTTTGAGGATATGGGCAATGTTGGGTTTCCCACACTCCAGTAGATGGCCTCACATTCATGAATACATGGTTAACACTAACTGGATATAGTGTCCTAGCATATTAAAATAAAAAGACACGAAGTTGAGATGGGGACATGCTGCTGGGATATTGGAGCAGTGAAAGGACGAATTGGGGGGTGGTTATAATCATACTTCATTGTACCTGTGGGTGAAATAATCAAACTAAGGAAGGTATTTTTTAAAATAGAATAGAAGGTTTTTCCCAAAGTACTTTTAGAAAATAAAATGGTAGTTAAAATCATGCTAAAACATCAAATGCTTACCTGGCATAAACTTATGGTACTGAAGAAATACAGGTATCACTGAAGGAATAACCAAGAAAATAAGTCCATTGCTTTTCTTTTCTGAGTAATCACCTGTTAAAAGCAAAAATTCATTTTTCTATGTGTTTCTGCTGTTTGGGAAGTTAATGTACTGAATTTATTAAGTGCATTACCCTGAATTCTGCAGTCATAAAGCATGAAATGTTTAACATATTTTCTTCCAAATTTACAGTAAGTCCACATTTTTCAATTACTTCCTCAATTTAATGATAAAATTTTAATGCTAGAGTGTCATCATGTGAAAACCTTTATGTGGTTTTAACTCTTTAGCTGCCATAAATCTTCCAGATGAACTTGCCCTCACCGTCCATTGTCCATTCATTCTCAGTATCCAGCCTGTCCCCAAGACAAATCACCTGATCTTTCACATTGTCTTCTGAGTTCATCACCTCCCCAGGCCCCCACCAGCCCTGGATGCAAACATGGCTGCCAAATCTGTGCTCTAAAGATCTGCCTGTGCTTCAGTCTCCTTAAGGGATGGCAGTGGTGTTATGTGGTCTGCCTTTCAGTCCTAGCTCTTGCTCCTCTGAATATGCCCTCTGATGTTATGTATCATTCACACTTCCATCTCTCAGCTCAGTGACCCCTTCAGAGAGACATGGCTCCCACGGGCATGCCCATTTCCACATCTCAGCCAGTGACACTTGTCTGCCTCCATAGTGGCTTGAATGGTGATCGTATACACATTCTTAACTTCCTGTCACCAAAACTATGACAAGAGGTAGAATGAGGAATCTTAAACAGAGTTAAGCAATTGTGTTCAGTTTCAATGGCACTGTCCTTGTGAGGGAGGAAGAGAGCACAAAGAACCTGGTGGGGCAGATGATGGAAGAACAGAGAAGGGAGCTACTCTGCCACAAGCTAGGCTGCAAACACTGGAAGTTACAAGAGGCAGGAAGTAGGACACACTGTACACTCCCACCAGAGCTTCATGAGGCAGCATGATGCTGAGCACACAGCAATTATAGGCACAAGTGGTCCAGATCTTTGAGAAATCTTCTGTTCTTTGAGGCCACATCATTTGCCACAATCCTTCCCATCAGCTCTCTGGATCAATATGCTTCCCTTTGGGATGTTCTTCACAGCAGCTGCACACATTAAAGCCCAGTACCTGTGCATCTTACCTGGGATAAAAAGAAAGGCTCCAACAATGACAACCATGGTGAGCAATATTCCAGAAGTAGATAAAACAATCTTTTTCTTGTTAATAAGTTTGAATTTATATTTTTTCACTGAAAAAAAGACAGAAATAATTACATGAACTTAATCAGAAATGAAGTAAATAAAGTGCAAAGACAAATTGATAATACAGTGAAATTGGAAACCCTTGAATAAGGTTCTTATCAGATTACTCACACCTTTCATAAGGAATTGATAGATAGGGTCATGACAGTACATATGTATAGCAAAGTGAATGTCAAGATGAAGTTAGCTCTTACCTATTATAGAGGAAGTTGCAACAGTTTTCTTAACTGCAGCATTTTTAAGTTTCTATATTAATCTTTTTGTGGGAATGACTCCATGCATGATTACATTAGAACTTTGATCAGAATCCCTAAATTCCACACAGTAATATCCCCCAGTTATAGGCCACTCTAACTGTATTTAGATATTGTTAGTGTTTCCCAACAAGCAAAGTCATTCCAGAGTGACCAGCCAGTAGTGTGGTGTAGTGATTCACACAAGGCTCATGGGCAGTAGCTAGTTACTTAGCAATATAAAAAACAGAGAAACAAGCCCCATCCAATATAAAATTAGTAAAGCACAGAGAAATTTTGAAAATACATTTTGAAAAACAACACTAAATATTGAGCAAATCATATCCTGATGAAATCCTGATAGAGGAAAATGCCCAGAACTTACAACTAAGATGTTGAAATAAAAGCACACTGCCATGGTTCATGAGGATTCATCATAGAAAAGAGTTCTCCTAACACGGGCTAATCCTCCTGGGCCTCTAGCTTCTCTGCGACAACAGGCTTAACAGCACTTTCTTTTACTCTCTATTAGACTTCTTTTTATAAATATGAATTAATTATATACACACACACACATGCACACACACACTTGCCTGAGCGTATATGCACTGAATGCATGCATGCATGCAGAAGTCCAGAAAGGCCAGAAGATGACATTGCATTTCCTGGAACTGGAGTTGTGAGCCAGCTGGTTGTGAGCCAGCATGTGGGTTCTGGAAGCAGATCTGCAAGTGTTCTTCACTGTTGAGCCTTTTCTCACATCCTTCTTCATAAAGGTCAATATTTCTGTATATTCTCTAACCTCTTTGAACCGTTCCTTTAGTATGAGCATCGCTTGCCTTGTCAGGCTTCTTTTCATGATTATGGATCAAATGTGGTACCCATCTGTGAGGACCTAGAATACTGATGACTGGCCCTATTCTTCTATGTCCATTTCCAGGACTTGGACTCCCCCACACACTCACAAATAAAAAAATAAACTTTAAAAAACATACATATAGAGGAAATAGCTGATTGTAACTGAGAGTACTGAACAAAGGTTTTGTGGAATAGGGAGAATCCACCCCCTATGCTCTCAGTCATCCTGTGAGTAAAAGGAAAAATAAAAACTTCCAGAAGAGAGCAACAATGAAATCTGGACTACAGACTCACAAGTTGTATGAAGCAGTTACCCAGGACAAACACCCAGTCTCTCTGTGCCACTGCTAACCAGTCTGGGAAAGGAAGGGAACAGATAAAACTCCTATTCTGTGAGGAATAGAAAACTGAGCAGCTTCTGTTCCAAAATCCAAGGCACCCTCTCAGTCCACTAAGAATTGAAGCCCAAAGAACGACAGAGTCATGTGAACAACTGGTAGTGCTGGAACTGAACTGGACTTCAGAAGAGCAAGTGTTCTGAAGACCAAACCACTGACACAGGCATCCCAAGTCCTGGTAAGATGGGAATTTCTACTTGGCACAAGAAATACACATTTAGGTTTGGTCACATCAGAAGCTCAAGTGTTGAGATAGACATTAGAAAAAGTTGGAACACATACAAGTTGAAGAGGGGAGATAGCTGGATGACAAGGGTTTGAAGTGATGCCCCATACGGAAGGTTGGAAAACTCTCAATTGAGCTTTTACCCCTCTTGATACTAGGATAGTGACTCAAGCTAAGAAATAACTTGTGAAAACACCACTGAGACACTGCATACTGGCCAAAAACAAGTTTGAATCAAAGACGTAGGTGGCCAGCTCTCACACCATCAGTGTTAAATCTAAGACAACGCATAGGAGGGGAATAGATATTAACTAATGTTATAATATTTGTGGTTTTATTTTCTGTAGGTATTCTTTTAAACCTTCCTAATTGCATGCTGTCTTAGTTTCCTTTCTATTGCTAGAATAAACTCCATGATCACAAGCAACGTGGCAAAGAAAGGGATTGGTTTAGTTATGACTTTTGGTTCATCATGAAGAGAGGTTAGGGCAGGACGCCAAGGCAGTAAGCAACTCAAACAGAGGCTCTGATAGAATGTTGCCTACTGGCTTGCTCCTCATGGTTTGATCAACCTGATTTCTTATGAAACCCGGGATGAGCTGTCCAGGGCACTACCATCCCCAGTGGACTGTGCCCTTCCACATCAATCACTAGCCATAAAATGCCCCACAGACTTGTTTCCCTCCAATCTGAAAGAGGCATTTTCTCAACTGAGATTTTCTCTTCCCAGATGATGCTGGACTACGTAGAGTTGACAAAAACTATCTAACATACAAACATATTCATTTTGCTTCTGTTTTTTTTTTTTTAAAATATTGCTTAGTTAGGTTTTACAATGATTCTGCTTTTGCATCTATTCTATTGTGTTCTCTCTCCTATATTTTCATCTACAACCATATACTTTGTGTCTCCTGCCTCCTTCTCTTTTTCTTTCTTTCTCATACCCTCTTCACATACTTCTTGATTATGACTTACCATTATATTTAATAATCTTAACTCATCTCATCTCACAATATCCCAACTTCTTTGTGCTGGTTGTTTTTCTGTCAATTTGACACAAGCTAGTATCATCTAGAACGAGGAATCTTTACTTGAGAAAATGCCTCCATCAGATAAGCTTGTGGGCAAGTCTACATGTGGATTTTTATAAAAAAATTAATGATTAGCTTGTGAAGCTCTCTGAAGGGAGTGGTCCTGGACTGTACAGAAAGCAGTCAGAAAAAAACATCAGGACCAAGCCATCAGGTAACACTTCTACAGTTCTTGCCTCCAGGATCTTGCCTTGAGTTTTTGCCGTAACTATATTTCCTGGTAGACTGTAAGCTGAAATAAAACCTTTCCTATTCAAGTTCCTTTTTGTGAGAGTGCTTTATCATAGCAGTAGAAAGCAAACTAGGACATCTCCTCCTCCTATTAACTTCTTCCTTATCTATTTTTTGCTACTGTTTTTATAATAATTCACAGTGTTGATCAGATTATTTTCTGTCTAGACTTGCATCTAGTAATAATATCCTAGCAATAACCCCTTACTATCCTGTTCCTTATGCTCTAAAAGCTACTGAAGTTGAAGGAAGTGATTGTTTTTAATTTACTATTTTTGTATTTTCTTAGAGGGTTTATTAGAAATTATAGTTGATTTATAATTAATATTATAATTAATATTCTACTTCCAATGAGGTTCTGGAGACTGTGTTTAGTACCCAAATATTCTGGCTTCTAACTACATCCTGGGACTAAACTCAACTCCAATAGAACCTAGCTACACTTAAACCATGCAGATACTTCAATACTGAAAAGCAATGTGTTATTTTATTTTTTAATTCAATCAGTGACCTAATCTAAGGCATGTAAGTTCCAATGCAAACACACAAGTAGGAAGAAAAACCAATTAAATCATATTTATCTGTCATAACATTTGACAAGTAGGCTTTAAGCTAAATAGTCAAAATAGATAAAGAAGGCAACTTCATGCTGATTACAGGGACAGTTCATCAGGGAAATAGTACAGTTCTAAGTTTGTGTGCTAAACACCCACATGCTTGGTTTCATGAAGCTAACACTGCTGGAAAGTACAGATAATAGTGGATGATGACAGTAACCCAGTTTTCTCTGCAAATTTGCCATCATCAAACAAACATCATCAAAGAAACATCATACTTAAATGACATTATAGATCAAATGGGATGATCAAATATCTACAGAATATGCTACCCAAAGACTGTAGAATAATCATTCTTCTCAGAAGTTCAGGTAGTGTTCTACAAAATAGATGATATTTTAGGACACAAAGCAGCTCTTAACTAATACAAGAAAATTGAATTTCTTATATTCTACCTAATAACAGTGTATTAAAACAAGAAATCATCAGCAAGGGGAATTATAGAAAATGTAAAAACTCATGGAGACAGAATAATACACAATTGAATAATGAATAAGCTACTGAGGAAATAGGGGGAGAAATTCCAAAGTTCTTAGAAATGAATGATAATGAAAATGCAACATATTAGAACCTGTAGAATACAACAAAAGTAGTTCTAAGAGGGAGCCAAATTAGTATAAAAAATCTTAGAGCAAGGGAAATATAAATAAATACTAATGGATCACTTTGGGGTCTTAGAAAAATAAGAGCAAGCTCAGCCCAAATTAGAATATGTAAAGAACTCAATGCAATGGAAAATAAAAACCAAAACAAAGAATCATTTGAATAAACAGCTGCTTTTGAAAAAAATTAAATTGAGACAGTCTTGGTAAAACTAATGAAAAGAAAGGGAGAAGATGAAATTTCATAAAATTAGAGATGAAAGGGGAACATTTCAATAGATACCAATGAAATTCAGAAGTGTACTTTTGTCATGGAATTAGGTTGGCACAATAAATAACCAAGCCAGCTCAAGAAGAACGGGCATTTTTTAATGGTTAAAAAGGGGAAACTCATGCTACAAGAGTGGGAGGTCAGACATCCTATCCATCTGGCAGACACCGCATGGAGAGAGCGGGCACCTGTGTGCTCTTGGTTTTGCTACCTGAACTCCAGGTAGCCACAGCCTAGCTAGATGTGATTGGTTGATAGTATTCCCATCATACTTTGAAAATCTATATCTCAAAAAATTATAAAATCTCAAAAAGAAATGGGTAAATTTCTAGACACACATGACTTACCAAAATTAAATCAACAGGATGTAAGTGAGAACTAGTGATAACAGGAAAAGGTTTTTTGAAAGATGTTTTGAACATATTAAACAGATATATAGATAATTGGGTATGTTGGCATATGCTTTTAAACTCAAACCTCTGTAGTCAGAGGCTGATGATCTCTGTGAGTTCAAAGACAACCTGGTTTACATAGTATCAGGCCAGGAAGGTTTGCATAGAGAAACAAAAAAATTCCGTCTTGAAGTCTAATAGACCTTCAAAGAAATAACAGCAGTACTCCTTATATTATTCCATCAAATAGACAGGGAAGGGGGATACTAAACTCAGTTTGTGGAGTCAGGTTTATCCTGATACCAAAACAAGGAAAGGACACATTTATAGGTCAATCTCAGTGATGAACAAAACCATAAAAGTTTCTCAATAATGTTTTAGCAAAACAAACTCAACAACACATCAAAAAGATTATTCACCATGATCAAATCTCAAAATCTCTAGGGTTACAACTGTGCTTTAACAAACCAAAGTCAATCAACAGAATCATAGACTATGTTACGTGAATATACCAATAGATTCAGAAAAACTTTGGCAAAAGTCTAACATCCCTTCATGAGAAAAGGTAAAGACAAAACAAAAAGTAGAAGCTAAAAGAAGTATACATCATCATAATATAGGGTTTTCTCTCTCTCTCTCTCTCTCTCTCTCTCTAATATAATATAGCCAATATTATATTAACTGGAGAACTCAAAGCATTTCTTATAAAGTCAGGAGCACAGTATGGGTGGCTGCTTTCTCCACTCTTAGCTAGCTAGAATTAGTCTTGAAGTCTTAGCTACAGAAAGAGGACAAGAGAAATGAAGTAAAAGGTTTCAGATAGGAAAGAAAGAACCAAATTGTCGGTTTGCAGGTGACACAATTCTGTACATATGATAGACAGCATCCTATAGAATATAGTTGGAGCCAATAAACGCTTTGAACAAAGTAACAAGATGAAAAACCATCACATAAAAATCAGTAGCCTGCATGAATGCCAATAAATAACTTGCTGATAAAAAGGAAACAAATTTACCACTACCAGCTTAAAGAATCCTTGAGAACAAACCTAACAGGGGATGTAAAATACACCGATAGTGAAAGTGTTAAAATACTGAAGACAGAAACTGAAGAAGTGATGTGATGGAAAGGCCTCCATGCTCATGAAACAGGAGAATTTGTTCATTGCAAAACAGGCAACCTACAGATTCAATACAATTCTCACCAAAATTCCAATAATTTTTCCCTCCATTGTAGTAGAGAAATATTTTTTAAATTCAAAAGAAACACAAAAGAAATCAGAGAGTCAAAAAAGCCTTCACCAAAAAGAACACTACTGATTTCAACTTATACTTTAGAATCACTGTAATACAAAATAGCATGGCAGTTAAATAAAACTGACTTGTAGATAAATGAAATAGAATGCAGGATTCAGCAATAACAACACACAGCCACAGTGACCTGATTTTTGACACCTATGTCAGAATCATACATTGGAGAAAAGACACTCTACACTGAATGGTTCTGGGGCAACCAATATTCACGTGTAGAAGTACAAAACAAAATCTGTATCTCACATTCAGTACAAAAATCAACACGGATAGAAAGACACCTCAATATAAAATCTGGAACCCTGAAACTTTTCAGGGAAAATATTTCAAGACATAGGCATAAGTTTTCTGAAATGGAACTTTAATAACCGAGGCAATAAACCCAAGAACTAAAAAACAGAACTGTGAGTAATCAAAATTCCTCTCCCCTACCTGCCTCAGCTTCTCTAAACAGATAGCAGAATTTCCTGCTGGTAAGCTGCTCCCATACTCTCCCATCCATTGGATCCTGCAAACTGCAAGGCCCAACCCACCTGCAAACTCACCTAACCTCCCGCAACCTCAGTGAAACTTTGAAACATAGCCTGATACAATATAGATAAGACCAAGAGAGAGGACCAAGAGAAGAACTCTAAAGCACAAGCTGTGACTGCACAAAGTAGAACAAGAGAATGAACCAGGAGATCAGACCAAGAGAGCAGGGTAACAGAGATCTCAGTGGCTTCCTGAGACATAGGCATTGACAGTACAGAGCAGAACAAGATCAGTTTCCAAAGATGCACAGTCACTGCAAGGATTGGACCAAGATGCAAAAACTCTGCCAGTATCAATTGAACAAAGAGATGGGTAGGCACCAATGCAAAAATTCATCCAACAACCTAAAATGTAACATGGTAACACCAGAACCCAGTGGTCATACAATTGGAAGACTTGATCGTCCTAATCCAAAAGAAGCAGAAGAAAGTAATTTTAAATGTAACTTTATGAAGATGATGGAGACCTTTAAACAGAAAATGAAAAACTCCTTTAAAGAAATGAAGGAAAAGACAAACAAAAAATTGAAAGAAATTAATAAACATCACAAAGAAACCCAAGGAAATAACAATCAAAGTGGTGAAGCAAACAGTTTAAGACTTGAAATAGAGGCAATAAAGAAACCACAAACTAATGGAAATCTGGATATGAAAAATCTAGATAAATGAACAGGAACTACAGAGGCAAGCATAACCAACCAAATACAAGAGAAAAGAGAGAGAATATCAGGGGTTGAAGATACTATAGAGGAAATTGATTCATTGGTCAAAGAAAACATTAAATTCAACAAATTTTTAACACAAACATCCAGAAAATTTGGACACCATAAAGAGACCAAATCTAAGAATAATAGGGATAGAAGAAGGAGAAGAACTACAGCTCAAAAGCACAGAAAATATATTTAACAAAATCATAGAAGAAAACTTTACCAACCTGAAGAAGGATATCCCTATGAAGGTACAAGAAGCTTACAGAACACCAAATAGTCTGAATAAAACAAAAGTCCCCTCGCCATATAATAATCAAAACACAACATATAGAGAATAAAAAAGAATATTAAGAGCTGCAAAGGAAAAAGGTCAAGTAACATATAAAGATAGACCTATCAGAATTACACCCGACTTCCCAATGGAAAGCATGAAAGCTAGAAGGTCCTGGGCAAATGTGCTGCAGACACTAAGAGACCATGGTTGTAAGCCCAGAGTACTATACCCAGCAAAGGTTTCAATCACCATCAATGGAGAAAACAAGATCGTCCATGACAAAAACCAGATTTAAACAGTATGTATCCACAAATGCAGCCCTACAGAAAGTACTAGAAGGAAAACCCCAACCCAAAGTATGCTAACTGCACCCACAAAAACATAGACAACAGATAACCTCCCACCAGCAAATCCCAAACAAGGGAAACACACACATATTACCACTGAAAAATAACAGGAATTAACAACCACTGGTCATTTATATCTCTTAATATCAATGGACTCAATTCACCTATAAAATGAGACAAGCTAAGAGAATGGATATGAAAACAGGATCCAGCCTTCTGCTGTATACAAGAAACAGACTTCAACCTCAAGGACAGACATTACCTCAGAGTAAAGGGTTGGGATAGATTATCCAATCAAATGGACTTAAGGAACAAGCAGGTATAGCTATCCTAATATATAACAAAATAGACTTCAAACTAAAATCATTCAGAAGAGATGGAAAAGGACACTTTATATGCATAATAGGAACGATCCATCAAGATGAATTCTCAATCCTGAACATCTATGTCCCTAATACAAGAGCACCCACATATGTAAAAGAAATTTTACTAAAGCTTAAATCGCACATCAAACCCCATACACTAATAGTACAAGACTTCAAAACTCCACTTTCACCAAAGGACAGGTCAACCAGACAGAAACTCAACAGAGAAATAACAGAACTAACAGATGTCATGACTCAAATGGACTTAACAAACATCTACAGAACATTCTACCCACACACAAAACAATATACCTTCTTTTCAGCACCTTATGGAACCTTCTCTAAAATTGACCAAATACTCAATAATAAGGCAAACTTCAACAAATACAAAAAAAATGGAGAAACCCTCTGTATCTTATCTTATCATCATGATTTAAAATTGGAATTTAACAACAACACTCCTCTCAGAAAAACCACAAATTTCATGGAAATTGAGTGAACTATTGAACCACCCCTGGGTCAAGGAAGAATGAAAGAAAGAAATTAAAGACTTCCTAGCATTCAACAAAAATGAAGGCACAACATACGCAAACCTATGGAAAACTTGAAAACAATGCTTAAGAGGAAAGTTCATGATTGGACTTCTCTTGGGTATATTCCCAAGAGTGGTATTGCTGGATCCTGAGGTAGGTTGATTCCCAATTTCCTGAGAAACCGCCACACTGATTTCCAAAGTGGTTGCACAAGTTTGCATTCCCACCAGCAATGGATGAGAGTTCCCCTTACTCCACATCCTCTCCAGCGTAGGGAATCGTTGATGTTTTTGATTTTGGCCATTCTGACAGGTGTAAGATGGTATCTCAAAGTTGTTTTGATCTGCATTTCCCTGATTGCTAAGGAAGTTGAACATGACCTTAAGTATCTTTTGGCCATTCGAACATCCTCTCTTGAGAATTCTCTATTCAGATCCTTACCCCATTTTTTAATTGGGG
>PVIU01018556.1:0-38774 GCA_004026605.1 Ondatra zibethicus
TAGTATGGCAATTTCTCAGAAAATTAGAAAACAACCTACTTCAAGACCTAGAAATACCATCTTTGGGTATATACTCAAAGGATGCTCAATCATACCACAAGGACATGTGCTCAACTATGTTCATAACAGAAATTGCTTTTCATAGCCAGAACCTGGAAACAATCTAAATGTCCCTCAACCAAATATATGGTACATTTTATATACAATGTATACATAGAGGAAATAATAATGATATTTTGAATTTTGAGGGCAAATGTATGGATCTAAAAAACATCATATTAAATGAGCTTATCCAGCCTGAGAAAAACAAATATAATATGCTGCCATGCATAAGTGGCTTTTAGACATAAAGCAAAGAAAAAACAGCCTACAATTCACAATACTAGAGAACCTAGACAACAAAAAGGACCATAAGAGAGATACATATGGATCTAATCTACATGGGAAGTAGGCAAAACAAGATCACCTGAGTAAATTGGGAGTGTGGGAATCAATGGTGTGAGTAGAATTGGAGGGACAGGAAGGGAGGGAAGTGGAGAGAATGTATAACACAATTAAAACAATAAAAATTACTCAAATTGTTTCATAGAAGAATACATTAAATGTTTAATCATTATTTAAAGGTTATTCAGAGCTTGACTCACAGAGTAACTGTAAAATGTCACCACTGTAAGATCCTTGACAATTCCTCAGTTTTTCTGTTCAGATGTTGACCTCCACTCTCCTGCCCTTCAGCTAAAACTCATCAGAGTCAGTTATAGATTTTAAACCTGTCACTACCCTCTATACTTCTTTGTAATCTCTTAAGTATTTGAGCAAAATTTCTTATAGTATTAGTAATAATACATATACAATGAGCCTGCGATACACATGCATAATGGGGAAGTGTTTACTAATTTTTTAAAAGGCTAAATTATTATTATTGTTGTTGTTGTTGTTATTTTTTCGAGACAAGGTTTGCCTGTGTAACTGTCCTAGTTGTCCTGAAACTAGCTATTTTAGACCAGGTTGGCCTTGAACTCACAGGGATTCAACTGCCTCTGCCTCCCTAGTGCTGGGACTAAGGGCATGCGTCACCATCACTGGGCTGGTTGAATTATTTTTAATGATAATGTTTGGTACCTTGATTCCTTTACTCTCAAAATAATTTCTATAAGACATGTATGTCTCTCCTTTTTATTTCATGTCTGATGTTAGATCTTATTTTTAAATAATATTTTGAATTCATATATATATATATATATTATGGAAAATTAATATATAGGCTATTGGGAAATGTATTATTAAATACATGTTTAATGACAAATAACCTTTTTAAAACAATCAAGTGTACATATAAGATGAATTTTAAGATAATATTTCTTACAGATTTAGAAAATTGTTCAAGTTTTATGTCAATTTTCTCAGGAAATCATGGCTGTGATACTGAATACACAATTCTTCCTTATGGCTCATCAATATTAGAAAAATATATATTGTGCAGGCTTATGTACATTATGAATATTATAAGTGGATATTAATATGATGATTATAATAATTATTATTACATCCCAACCACAGTTTCCCATCCCTTCTACCTTCCCAGTTCCCTCCCCAGAACCCTTCTGCCTCCCCGATTCATTCTGTTTCTACTGAGAAAAGGAAGGCCTCCCATGGATATCAACCAAACATGGCATGTTAAGGTGAAGTAAGACTAGGCAACTCCCCTAGAAGTAAGGTTAGACAGCACAACCCCTTATGAGGAAATAGGGTCCCAAATCTGACTAAAGAGTCAGAGTTAGCTTCCTTTTCCTGTGAGTAATCCCACAAGAAGACCAAGCTACACAACTGTAACATACATGCAGAGGGCCTAGGTCAGTCCCATGCAGGCTTCCTGGTTGTTGGTTCACTTTCTGTGAGCCCCTAAAACCCCAGATTAATTAATTCTCTCTATTTCTTGTGGTGTCTTTAACCCCTATAATTCTTAGGATCCTTCATCCCCCTCTTCTTTCAGATACTCTAAACTATACCTAATATTTTCTGTGGGTCTTTGCATCACTTTCCATTAGTTGTTGGATAAAACCTCTCTGATGACAATTGGGCTAGGCACCAATCTATGAGTATATCATTAGAACATTGTTATGTCTCATTACATTGGCTACTTATTTACTTATATAAACAGTTTTGTTTGGATCTTTCCTTGGTGTCTGAGTTACCAGCCTTTGGGTCCAGGCAATGTTAGAGTTGAGCTACCTCTTGTGGCATGGGTCTCAGGCTGAAACAGTCAATAGTTCACCACTCCCACAACTTCTATACCACCTTTACCTCAGCACATCTTGTATGTGGGATAAATTGTAGTTTTAAGACTATGTGGCTGGGTTAATGTTCCAATCCCTCCACTGCAAATCTTGGCCAGTTATGGGAGCTAGCCCATTCAGACTACATATCCCCTATTCCTAGAGTCTTCATTAGAGTCACCCTTATAGATTCCTGGAGATTTCTACTGCTCCAGATTTCTCCCTCACCCTGAAATGCCCATCTTTTCCAGTTATCTAAAATATAGTCTATTTATCCTTCTCAGGGAGATCCAAATATCCCCCCTTTAGCCCTTTTTTTTAACTTATCATCTCTGGGTCTTTGTATTTTACCATGATTATCCTTTACTTTATTGATAATATGTATTTGTAAGTGAGTACATACAATGTTTGTCTTTCTGGATTATCTCACTAAGGGTGTTTTTTTCTAGTTTCATCCATTTGTGTGCAAATTTCATGATGACATTGATTTTAATAGCTAAGTAGTATTTCATCGGGTAAATGTACCATATTTTAATTATTTACTTTTCAGTCAAGTGTCATCTAAGTTGTTTGTAGTTACTGATAATTGTGAATAAAGATGCTATGAACATACTTGAGGAAGAATCCTTGTGGTATGATGTAAAATTACCATATATGGACTGAGGTAGAGATAAGAGCCAGTGGCTGCCTATTTTGTTTTTCAGATCTTCAGATTTAACACAAATCTCTCTCTCTCTCTCTCTCTCTCTCTCTCTCTCTCTCTCTCTCTCTGAGATTTTAGTAAACATTCTTCATTTGGTGGCCAACTTTTGGGGAGCAGATTATGAAAAAGCTGTTTGTCTGAGACTTTTAGCCACAGATACACGCCAGAGCTGGAATTGGAATTCCAGTTCTAGGAATTGGCAACCAAACCTAGCCACTTAGGTTCAGAAGAGAAATTAGCACTCCCAGTTCCCATCTACCCCACTTAAGTTTCCATATAAAGATGGAAAACGTAAAAAGTGTCTGAATAGTGTATGTTATTATGTTGTCTCTTAATTGTTTGATTTCTGAGGAAGATGTAACAGCTCCTAAAAGACTGTTGATTATAAATGCTGCTGGATTAATCCAATGTATATATCTTGAAAATGCCTGATTTCAAATTTTAAGTCAAAAAGTATGTTGCTTTTGAGAAGAGATTTTGCTTTTGTTTACACAGGAAATGAGAGTGTGTGGATCCATTCTTGGTTAAGAAAAATGAGGTTTGATCAGCTGTAGATTCATTCTTGGTTAAGAAAAATAAGGTTAGGTCGAGAAAGACCCCCTGACAAATTTTAAATGGGAATGGATGGCCCAGAAGATCCAACATTTCAGAGTAGCTATGTTGCAGTTTCCTCTGAATTCTACATCTAAAACAGCTATAAGAATGCTGGGTGAGATGGTACAATCTCTAAAAATACTGCAATAAGGACTTGACCATAATCTTAATTTTATTTGAGTCCCCACAAGATTATCTGTGCAACCAATCTGCAGGGATTAGTCTACAAAACTACACCCACATTCCCAAAAAATGAATGATGGGTGTTTTCTTTGTTTAGTGTCTTAGATTCAAGTTATTATTCATAATGGTCTAGGAAAAGTCTAAATAAATAAATTAGATTCAAGGTTCCAGCTTTGAAAAGAAAAAAGGAGGATATAGAAATGAGAGGATAAAAGGGTAGATTATTGAAACCACTCTAAAACTAAATAGGGAGGATACAGATATATAAGATAAAAAGTTAGATTATTGAATCCATTTTTAAAAAGCAACTTCTAGTTTTAACTGTTTTACATTGGATTGAACTTTTATCTATTATATACAAATTTTTATGTATTGATATATCTTTGATATTAACTTTATTAAAACATAATGTACAAACATTTCTTTTCTTGTTAAAGGTATTATACCTATATAACTCATGTAAAACTGTCATGCAAATTTCTAGTTCCTGAATATTATTACCAACGGTTTGGGATAATAAGAAAATATAGGTTACTAGTTAATCACCTAGTATAATTAAACTTGATGTCATATTAGGTATGTATTCAAGGTCAAACAAAGATACATTTTAGATAGACAGATCATCTTCAAATAATTCAGAGATATACAGATTATGGGATTTAAGATGTTTTCACAACCTAGGTTCTACTCATTCTTCTGACAGTGAGACATGTCTGTTACTGGCATCAGCATTCTACTTCAAAGAAGATAATGGGCATAAAAGAAACTCCATATAGAGTTTACTTTCTTTCCTGCAAAGATAAGACACTGAGTAAGAAAATGTCCTTGCCTTTCCTAATTGGACAAGCCAGACACAAAATAAAATGACTGCCCAACATTGTCAAGATAAGGAGGGGCATCCCCTTGGAATATCCTGCTTCACAGAAAAGTCTGTCAGACATGCTAGACCTGTACAATGACGATGAATGCCCTAATGTTTCAGAGGAAATTTGGGTGACTGTCCAGGTCACCAGCTGTTTCCAACATTACTCACATTTTTTGGAAGTTATTTGTTTGCATTTTCTTCTTACTCAGTTAATATTATTTTCTTCTTGGGTCTCTGAGGTAGTTGAAGACTAACTATAGTTATGGTCTCCCTTTTTTATGTGACTCAAAAAAACTAATTCACTAAAGAAATTTAAATGTAGATAGTTTTGGATGGTAATATAAGCTGTGTTACAAAGGAAATTAGGTAGAAGACTTTGTACTCACCATGCAGAATAAATATATAGCATTTTCTTTGAATCTGTCAAATGCAAATGAACTAAACATTGCTGATATATTTATTCCCTATATAAATTATATATAGTTATTCTTATAACTATATAAATTATATATATATAAATTATATATAGTTATTCTTATAACTATATAAATTATATATATATATATAAATTATATATAGTTTTTCTTATAAGTTATGGCTTTCTATTTTATTTTAAACCAAAGGGGGAAATGTAGTGATATTTTATTTATATTTCAATATTAAAGCTTGCCTGAAGATCAGAGACTAAAACAGCCATACTGGTCAGCTTGAAAGACCAGGCAGTGGTAACACACATCTTTAATCCCAGTAACCACACTAACTGACATAGAAACTGAGTGGTACTTGCCTTTAATCCCAGAATTAGAGAGGATTATAAAACAGGAGGAGAGAGCTCTCAGTCACTGTCTCATTTGAGATTCTTGGAGGCTGGTTTGCTATTTTTGCACTGAGGTTGAGGTAAGAGCCAGTGGCCGGATACTTTATTTTTGGGATCTGCATATTGAACCCTAATTTCTAGTTCTTAATTTTTATTATTCATGCTTCACTCATACATGCTGGCATTTAGTTAGATCACCACCATTTGATGAAGATTATTTCTTTTTTCCAGTGTACAATTTTGAATTCTTTGTATAAAATCAGGAGTTCTTGGTGTGTAGATTTGTTTAGTTTTCTCTTCAATTCCGTTGATCTACCTATCTGTTTTTATGCCAATACCATGTGGTTTTCATTCTATAGCTCTGTAGTAGAACTTGAAATCAGGTATAATGGTACCTCTGGCAGTACTTTTATTGTACAGGATTGTTTTTAGCTATCCTGAGTTTTTTTTGTTTTTCTATATAAATTTGAGTGTTGTTCTTCCAAGGTCTGAAAAATATGGATTGAAATTTTGATGTGAACTGTTTTCAATCTTCATATTTTATGGGTAAGTTGCACTCACTTACTATGTTAATTCTACAGAAACAAGAGCATGGGAAATCTTTCTAACTTCTGATATTTTCACCAATTCTTTTCTTTAAAGTTTTAAAGTTCTTGTCATACAGGTCTTTCTCTTTTTCTGTTAGAGTTTCCCCATGATATTTATGGCTATTGTGAAATGTCTTTTTCCCTTATTTCTCTCTCTGGCCATATATAGATATATATTTAGTTTTTCCTGTATTCCTCAGCTTTAGTAGTTTCATAGTAGAATTTTTAGGGTCCCTTCTGTATTCTATCATATCATATGCAAATATCAATACTTTGAATTCTTCCTGCTTAATATTTATACTCCTGATCTCCTTTAGTTGTCTTATTTCTCTGGTTATAATTTTAAGTACTATATTTAATTGATGTGGAAAGAGTGGGCATCCTAGTCTTTTTCCAGATTTCAGTGGAGTTGCTTTGAGATTCTCTTCATTTAATTTGATTTTGACTACCACCTTGATGCATTCTGTCTTCAATGGGTTTAGTTATTAGTTATTAGTCACTTATTTACCTGATTTCTCAAAGACTTTTATCATGGTGAAGTGTTGGATTTTGTCAAAGGCTTTTTAGCATCTAATGAGATGATTTTTTTTCAGTTTGTTTACATGCTGAATTAGATTGATAGATTTTCATTTCTTGAACCCTCCCTGAATCTATGGGATGAAGCCTACTTGACTATGTTGGATGATTATGTTTTTGATATGTTCTTAGATTCAATTACTGAGTATTTTATTGAGTACTTCTGCATCAAGGATCATGCGTGACATTGGCCTATAATTTTCTTCCTTTGTTTTAATCTCTGTGTGGATTGGGTTTTAGGGTGATTGTGGCCTTGCATAATAAATTTGAAAATGTTTGTTATTTTTCTTCTATTTCATGGAATAATTTGAGGCAGAATTTGGCCCTGGGCTTTTTTCATTTGGAAGATTTCAATGACTGCTTCTGTATCTTTAAATTGTTTATTGGATCTTGATTCAATGTTGACAAGTGGTATCAATCAAGAAATTATACCATTTCATTTATATTGTCTAATTATGGGAAGTAAACTTCTTTAATTATGATCTAATTATTCTCTGGATTTCTTCTATGTCTGTAATTATATCCCCCTTTTCATTTCTGATTTTGTTAATTTCAATATTGTGCCTCCACTTTTTACTTTTAGAAACAGGTTTGACTCTCCTGTTGATTTTCTGAAAGGACCTACTCTTTGTTTCATTGATTCTTTATATTTTCTCTTTTTTTCTATTTTATTGATTTCAGCCCTCAGCTTGATTATTTTCTGCCATCTACTCCTTTGGAGTACATTTGCTACTTTTTTTTTCAAAAGCTTTCATGTGTGTTGTTAAGTTGCTAGTATGCAATCTCTCCAAATTCTTTATAAAGGCATTTACTGCTATGTACTTTCATAGCAACTTTTTCATTTCTCTTATAACTTTGGTATAGTGTGTTCTCATTTTTATTGACTTCTAGAACATTTTTATTTTCTTTTTATATTTCTACTTTGCCCCAGTAGACACTCAGTATAGTATTATTCAGATTTATATATTGCTATTGAATTTCAGCTTTAATCTCTGGTGATTTTATAGGATGCATGGCCTATTTTAATTTTCTTGTCTTTGTTGCAACTTGCTTGGTGTCTATATATGTGTTTAATTATGGAGAATATTCCATGAGGTATTGAGAAGAAGGTACACTCTTTTGCTTTTTCATGAGATGTTTTATAGATACCTGTTCAGTCTCTTTGGTTAATAATATGTGTTAACTTTGATATTTCTCTGTTTAGTTTGTGTCTGGATAACCAACCTACTATTGAGAGTGGAGCATTTAAATCTCCCACTATCAATGTGTGAGGGATAATGTGTGATTTAAGCTTTAATTATTTTTTATAAGAGTAGGTGCCCTTGCATTTGGGTCAGAGATGTTGAGAATAGAAATGTTATCTTAATGGATTTTTCCCTTCATGAATATGAGTTGTTCTTCTCCATGTCTTTTGATAAATTTTGGTTTGAAATCTATTTTCCTAAATATTAGGTTAGCTACACCAACCCGCTTCTTGTTTCTTCAGTCCATTTGCTTAGAAAATATTTTTCCAAACATTTACTATAAGGTGATTTCGATTTTTATGTGAAGGTATGATTCTTGTATGCAGCAGAAGAACAGATCTTTTGAAATGTATCCTGTGCTTTTCATAGGGGAACTGAGTCCTTTGATATTGAGAGATATCAATGACCAATGATTATTAATTACTGTTATTTTTTGTTTTAGTGTTTTATGTTGGTAGTGTGTGTTTATGTGTGTGAGTGCATGCTTCTTCTTTGGCTTATGCTACTATGAGAATATTTATTGCCTCTGTTGCAGGGAAGTTAACACTTTCTTCCATTGCAGTTTTCCTTATAGTACCTTCTGGTGGGCTGGATTTATAAAAAGTATATTATTTAAATATTATCTTATTATAGAATCTTGCTTTCTGCATCTATGGTGATTGAAAATTTTGCTAGGCTGGAATATGTGGTCCCTTAGAGTTCACAGCACATCTGTTCAGACCCTTCTGACTCTTAGTGTCTCCATTGAAAAATTGGTGGTAATTTTAATAAATCTTCCTTCATTTGTCACTTAGCCTTTTCCTCTTGCAGTTTTTATTTATTATGCTTTCTATGTTGTGTGTGTTTAGTATTTTTTGACCTAACTTATTTGGTTTTTTGCATGCTTCTTGTGCCTGTATAGGCATGTGATTCTTTACTTAAGAAAGTTTTCTACTATGATTTGTAAAACTATTTCTTGGGACTTCATCTGGAAATCTTCTCCTATTCCTATTTCTCCTAGGTTTGGTCTTTTCATACTGTCACAGATTTCCTAGATGTATCATGCCTTTAACCCCTAATATTCTCTCTTCCATCTCTTGTATTCTATTGGTAATGATTATATCTGAATTTTCTGTTGGCTTACATAGATTTTCCACTTCCAGAATTTTCTCAGTTTCTGTATTCTTCATTACTTTTATTTCCATTTTCATGTCTTGATCAGTTTTGTTCATTTCCTTCAACTGCTTATTTTTTTCTTGTTGACATTTGTAACAGGATTTAATGGTTTTTCTCCGAATTTCTTGATTTATCTTTTCCTTGCAATTTTATGTTTATGTAGTCATGTACCATGTGAAAGTAGAACAGAAGCTAAATGAGTGCAATGGCACACTATTTGAGGTGAGCAAGAGGATGAGTAGAAGATAAAGTATTGTGATCTATGTGAGTAAAACACAATGAAATGCATGTACAAGTTGTTCAGGTGTTATGTTAATCTAAAATATTGATAAATAAAAATAATAAAATATAGAATATGTATTAACTCACAACCTTATTATACATAGTATATGAATATATCTAGATAGATATCTAACATAATTCATTCATATAGAGAGACTATTGTTGAAAGATTTATTCCTATACCTTGGGGCAACTTGTGGTTACAAGTACATGAATAAAGTAGTTTATATATTAACAAAGCAGATGACTCAGATTTAGAAGTCATGATTTTGTTATAGAATAAGAATACAGAGGACTAGACTTTAATTCACAGAGTTTCATTGAGCAGAGTTTGGTGTTCCTAGCAACCATGACCTAATAAAACTCTGTTTGTGTATTCTTAGAGAAAGATGACCCTGGAAGGGGAGTAGGTGAAATTTTGGGATAAAATATTTTTTATAAAATTAAATGACTCTATTAAGGTGTGTGTATGTGTGCATGTGTGTGTATAATTTTTACTGTACAAAACATGATCAATGAAATCATCATGAAAATCTATGCCATAAACAGTTTCCGACTTTACCTTCTGTCTTTCTTGCTTGTCACTATTTTTCAGGGTGTCTCTCCTAAGGACTATGCTGATGAATTTCCAGGATATATTTATTTTGTAAAAGAAAAGCTAGTTGCCTTTACCTAATATCTCTTCAACTTTCCTTCCTCCTATAATGCATTTTAGTATCATTCAGAAATGCATTTTTCTGACTATATTATATTTCATTCTAATATATATACTTTTATTTCTTGAAATATTTTAGTTTTCCTACTAAAATGTGTACAGATGTGTTTCATTGTTTACTGCAAAAATGATGACTTAAGTTTTTTTGTAGGCATTTCTTGAAGCTTGAAAATCAACATATGAAAGCCACAGATGACTGCTTCTTTATCCAAAGTAATGCTGATTTTCCACAGGTTGTTTCAATCAATACCATGATCAGTGAAAATGGTTTCCTGTTTTGTTAATCCTGTTTGTGATGTGTATATTTCAATATTTCATATTAGAGTGTATGTAATTATATCAAAGATAATTTTAGCATATTACATGATCATTTTTACTTTACTTGACAGATCTTAAGAATTTTAAAGATTAGATTTAGTGGAAGATTGCTTCCATAGTATTCACAATGTCCTAGGTTTCATTAAAAGAAAAAAAAATAATTTATATCAGAAATACATCTCAAAATTGCTTGTAAATCCATTTCTTTACTAATAAAACTTTTAATTTTCCTGATTTTTTTGTAGAAAGAAACTTCTGTTGTGCTTAAACCATTATATTTTTGCTATTAAATTTTTAGATTATCTCAAATATTGGAAATCTTTTCTTGTTGTTATTTTTGAGACAGGCTTTCTAATTTTTTGAATTCTTAATTTTATATATTTGAATTATACAACATGATGATTTCAAAAATGTTATTTTTTAAAAAAAATATGTATGTGTATATGTGTTTGCTATTAATATTTTCGACATCTCTCCTCAGTCTCACAAAGTTTTTATATAAATATGTTGTATTAAGAATGCTTTTATTACATACTTACAATTTTTCTTTTTTGGGTATGAGTACTTTAAATATTCATGTACAGTATAACATTAATAAATATCATCATTCTATATAAAACCTGCCAGCAAACATGGAAAACAAGCTAATATGATTATTGGGGAAAATATAAATTTGAACATACAAATTTTTTGAACACTGATTAATCTAACAGTTGATCTTCTATTTCAGTAGTTCTTAACCTATTTATCCTGAACCCTTTGGGTGTTGAACAGACAATTATTTATATTATAATTTTTTACTGTAACAAAATTATAGTTTTGAAATGGCAAAAATTATTTAATGGTTTTGAGTAGTTCCAACTGCCAGAAGCACAGACTTGTATTTGATAATAGCCATCTAAAGTTCACAAGTAAGATATTTACCTCTGTCACCTCTGCAGGGAAAATTCTGGGCCTAGGAAATTAACCCAGTATGTTATCTCCCTGTGAGACCTGCAGGCCCCAGGCTTCAGAAGCAATTAGCCTTTCCTTTGTTAGTTATTATCTCTTTCTCTCAGTCAGAGATGTTTCCAGACTTGACATTCCCACAGACCTGACATTTCAGCATCCTTCCCTCACCCCACCTGTTTTCTTTATAACAGCTTCCGAGTATAAATACAGTTGGAAGCTTGATCAGAAAATCAGACTTGCTGTCCATTTCTTGTGTCTCTTGCCCCTTCATTCCTCTTCCCTCCACGGTGAATTTGGTTCTATTCTTGTCCCACTGGTTGGGACAAATGGCGCCTGAACAGGGACCTAAAAACACCGTGGAGATCTGAGGAATGTCACTGCACAACGGAGGACAGGCCTGTCCACTCACTTAAGCAACCACAGCCAGCAGCAGCAAAGCACTGGCTCAGTTAGAATCGTCAAGGGGAACCTGACCATGAGACAGATTTGGAGATTTTGACACAGTGATGCAAGGTAAAAATTATACCGTGGGACAAACATTCACTAAATAGAATTTGTTTACTCGCAGACTCAAGGTGCCCCTCATTTCAAGGGGAGTAAGGATAAAATCCACAAAGCTAAGCCTGCCAGAGCTTGGGATGGCAGGCTGGCTGACAGGAAAAAGGGAACCTGTGTCTTACCCACTGCCATGCGGCACAGCTTCAACTAGAAGCTGACAGGCATGTTTGCAGAAAAGGGAAGTAGCCTCAGGGAACAACAACTTTAGGACAATTAAAAAATAAATAAGCGGGTTAAATATGCTTTTTCATTTCACAATTTTGCTTCCTTTCAATAATCTGCTGTTTGTGTGCATGTAAATTTGTATCCAAGGTGGATTGATTTCAGTACTGTGGCTATGTGAAAAAGTTTTAAAGTCAGAGATTGTGATGCAATCAAAGGTTCCTTGATTTATAGAATTTTAAGATTGTTCAAGCTATCCTAACTTTTATTTCTTTCTTATAAGGTTGAAGATTGTTCTTTCTAGGTCTATGAACAATTTTGGTATAATTTTAATGAGCATTTGCACTATTTCTGTGGATTGATATCAGTAAGATTGTTGATTTTGCTATGTTGATTCATCTTTCCCAAGAAAATAGGGGATCTTTCCATTTTCTCATGTCTTAAATTTCTTTCTTAAAAGATTTAAAGTTCTTACCATACAGGTTTTTCCATTTGTGTGGTTAGAGTTACTCCAAAATATTTTATAATATTTATAGCTATTTAAAAGATGATGTCTCTCATTCATCATATGTGTAAAAGATTTACATTTTGGGTTGTTTCCAGAGTCTGTCTATGACAAAGTAATTCTGCTGCAAACATAGCTGAGAACATTTCTTTATGGTATGGTTGAGCATCTTTTGTATTTAGGTCCAAAAGGGGTATTACTGAGTTTTAAGGTAGATGTTTGCATAATTTTAATAAATTGCCAAAAGAGGCTGTGCCAGTTTGCACTTCCAGCAGTGGAGTTTGATGTAGGAGGTGCTTTTCTATTTGTATTTCTTTCATTGGATGAATAAAGGGACTGCCTTGATCTTTTGATAGGGTAGCCCTTAGGTGGGCAGAGTAGACAGAACAGAATCCTGGAAAGAAGGTTTTTCTCCCCAAGATGTATGCTGGTTAGACTCATGCCAGTAAGCCTCATGGTAAGTACAAATTTTTAAAAATGTGTTAAACAAATATGTGAGAGTTAGCCAATAAGAGGTTAAAACTAATGGGCCAGGCAGTATTTCAATAAATATAGTTTCTATGTAATTATTTCTGGTATAAGCTAGCCTGAAGCCAAAAACTGGGGGGGGGGGGGAGGAGATGCAGCCCATGCACCTCTTACTACAGGAGTTTTTTCTTTACCCCATATTCTCGTAAACATATGTTGTTAGCAGTAATTTTTAATCTTGGTCATTCTTACAAGGATAAGATGGGATCTCTGTTTTTAATCTGCATTTCTCTAAGAGCTAAAGGATATTATGCTTGAATATTTTTTTGATTGTCTTTGAGTCATTTAAATTCATCTATTGAGAGTTTAGGTCTGTAACATATTTTTATTGGGTTATTTGTTCTTTTGATGACTAATTTCCTGTGTTCTTCGCATGTTTTTGGAGTGGATTAAGTGGTTATGTAAAGTTATTTTCCAATTCTATAGGCTGGTATTATTATATCCTTTGCTATACAGAAGCTTCTTAGTTCAGGAGATTTGATTTATTAATTGTTTCAATGTTGTGCAACTGAGGCTGTGTTTGAGATGTGCCAAAGTGTACTTCTATTTTTCTTCTATGAGGTTTAGTATTGTTAGTTTTATGTTGAAGTCTTTGATTTATTTGGACTTGAGTTTTGTGCATAGAGATAAATATGGATCTATTTTCATTCTTCTACATGTTGATGTCTAATTAGGCCAGCATCATTAGTTAAATATGCTGTCTTTTTCCATTTTCCTATCAGCTAGGCAGATTTGCAACTTAAGAGGAAGATAGCTTACAAACTTTTAATTAGATAAACAATGGCTAAAGCCTTAGTTATAATATTATGGGAGACCTTGAGCTACAAAATAAAATTCTTGAAGGGAGCAATGAGCTAATTTCCAATACAGAGCTTTGGAAGCTCCCAGACAGGTACTCAAGCAGGTGAAGTATAGATCAAGAGGTAGAGTATATAATAATCTGCAAGTAGAGTATATTAACTATAATTCAGCTATGGCAAGTGTGTGTATTAAGTACAAAACTTATTCTACAGCAGTTTTATGAAAAAACAAAATGCCTTTTACAGCTGCACCTTCCCAGTATCTGCCAGTTAAGATATTAAACTTCTAATTTAAAGCAGTAGCTTGTCTAATACAAAAGAGCATGATAAAATCTAGGAGATAGTTTAACAGAGTATTCACTATGATCAATGTTTCTTATACTAAACAATAAATTAATTGAAAAATTTAAGATTGATTCTTGGATAATTATGTTTGCTCAATTCAAAGTCCAGAATAATAATCTCTTCCCAGATGATCATTGCTGCAACTTGTGCAATTGTATTTTGCTAATTTTATAGCTAAAAATACCTTAAAGGATGCTATGCTAAATTTTACAAATGGCTCTTTGCTGTAGGAAGTATTACAGCTTGTACTTGCCCCCCTACTGGGGCATTGCCTCTTATACTATTTACGGGGAAGCTGAATGTGTGTGCATCCCTTCTCTCTCGTTCCCCTTCCTCCATTCCCATGGGCTGCTCTATTTGGATTGCGTGATTCAACCGGTAAAGCAAAGAATTCTGATTTGTGAGTTTACCCCTTAATAAATGCCTATCTATTTCTTGATATTGAGCTAGTGTGGGATTTCTTTTAAGTGTCTGACCACCATAACTCCTTGAAAACATGGCGAATTATAGAACAATAGTCATCTATGTTTGTCATACTTATAATTAAACTAATTAGATTCTTTGGATACATAGAGATTGTATTCTGCATAGATAGATAATCTTCAGCCACTTCAAAGAGCTGTAGAAAATGGCATTTAAATAGCTTAGAGTTCTGTTAAAGTGAGAAACAATTGCTACTGGCAACACCCGAGAGGATGTTGAGCACCAAAGACACTCCAATTGGAGCTTGTTTTCTTCTTGGCAAAAACTGGCCTTTGGGCAAAGAAATGCCCATGCCTCAATTACTGAAAAGATATATAGAATCCAAAAATAAATAAACAGGACTGTCAAATCTTGCCAAGGCAGGGTAAGATGGTTTTAAAAAATTTCTTGCCTTTGAAAATGGTATGTCATTACTTTAGGCCTTAGCCAAAGTTGGTTGCTTCAACGCTGCAAATGAGACTTTGGGTGATTGCCCAGTTGTATCTGTCATTTGTTGCATGTTTTGGAAGTTGCTTGATTGCACTTCCTATTTACTCAAATAATATTATTTCCCTTCTCAGATCTTTGATGAGGTTGAAGACTAGATAAGTGTAGTACTTTCCATTCATGACTTGGCCAAGTTATTTATCTTACAAGACTTAAATTAATTAGGATAGGATAATTATTAAATATATTTGTTCTTATTGTATATAATTTTGTATTAGGCTTAGAATTCTCTTATTTAAAGAAAAGGGAGAGGTGTTGTAGGAAGTATTATAGCTTGTATTTGCCCACCTACTGGGGCGTGGCCTCTTATACAATTTACGGGGAAGCCTAACATGCATGCACCCCTTCTTCTCTCTCAATCCCCTTGCTCCATTCCCACCAGCTGCTCCTTTAGATCATGTGATTCAACTGGTCAAGCGGAGAATTATGATTTGTGAGTTTACCCCTTAATAAATGCCTATCTAGTTCTTGATTCTGAGCTAGTGTGGGATTTCTTTTAAGCGTTCAACTGCCATAACTCCTGGAACCGCTCTTCTAATGGAAGAACTGCATATATGGTTAATAATAAAAAATATTGTGTAGCATGCCATGGCTCCTTAAAAACAACTTATAAAAGTTGAAGACAGATCTAATAAAGACAGATCTGACATGGCACCAAGGTGACCTTTGCTAAGGCAAGGTAAAAAAAAGCCCTTGCAATGAATCAATGAATTATTAAAAGACCACAAATATATATATATATATATATATATATATATATATATATATATATATATATATATGTTGTCGAGGATGTGTTTATGTTCTTTTTTCACAGAAAGAAAATAAAAGCTAAATGAAATGACTGAATATACAGTAAAGGAGTGGGCAGATCTGATGACATCATAGCTGCAAATGCCCCCATAAAGGAGTTCAAGAAAGGAGTTGGAGAGGAATCCTTGATCCAGTGTTACCTGCCCCCACAGAGAGGAAAGCCTGATAGCAGGCCCTGCAGGGAGAGGACCATGCACTCCATCTCTGGGACTTCTGAGGAACATGCCTGATTGCATACAGGTTAATGTCCAGAGGTATTGACATAAAAATCTACACGATTTCCTCCTCAAAAAGACATCTGTGACTTTGAAGAGAAATTTCCTCCAACAATTTGGAAAGAAATTTCCCCGACCAATTAAACATTGGAGGATCGGGCCTCTTTTCTCCCTGCACTGGTTAATGCCCACTCACCTACGAGATGACCTTTAACTCATCTCATTCTAATACTTGTAAAAACCCGTAGCAGAATGAAAACAGATTCATATCTATCTCCATGCACAAAACTCAAGTCCAAATGGATTGAAGACCTCCAATATAAATTTGACTACACTGAACCTGATAGAAGAGAAAGTGGGAAGTAGCCTGCAATGCATAGGCACAGGAGAGCACTTTCTACGTATATCCCCAGTAGCACAGACAATAAGAGCAACAATGAATAAATGGTAACACCTGAAACTGAGAAGCTTCTGTAAAGCAAAGGACACAGTCAATAAGACAAAAGGGCAACTTACTGAATGGGAAAATATCTTCAGCAACCCCACATCAGACAAAGGCTGATCTTCAAAATATATAAATAATTCAAGAAACTAGACAATAAAATTCTAAATAACACAATTAAAAATGGGTTATGGAACTAAACAGAGAATTCTTAACATAATAATTTCAAATGGCCAAAAGATACTTAAGGACATGTTCAACTTCCTTAGCTATCAGGGAAATGCAAATCAAAATAACTTTGAGAAACCATCTTATACCTGTCAGAATGGCTAAAATCAAAAACACCAATGATAAACTGAGCTGGAGAGGATGTGGAGTAAGGGGAACACTCATCCATTGCTGGTGGGAATGCAAACTTGTGTAACCACTTTGGAAATCAGTGTGGTAGTTTCCTTGAAAATTGGGAGTCAACCTACCTCAGGATCCAGCAATACCACTCTTGGGAATATACCAAAAAGATGCCCAATCATACTACAAAAGCATTTGTTCAACTATGTTTATAGCATCATTGTTTGTAATAGCCAGAACTTGGAAAACCTTAGATACCCCTCAACGGAAAAATGGATAAAGAAAGTGTGGCACATATACACATTAGAGTACTATTCAGTGGTAAAAATCAATGACATCTTGAATTTTGCAAGCAAATGGATAGAAGTAGAAAACACTATCCTGAGTGAGATAACCCAGACCCCAAAATATGAATATGGTATGTACTCACTCATTAGTGGATTGTAGTCATAAACAAAGGACATTGAGCCTATAGCTCATGATCCTAGAGAAGCTAAGTAATAAGGTGAACCCAAAGAAAAACATATATAGATCTACCTGGAAATTGGAAGCAGACAAGATCACCTGGCAAAATTTGGGAGCATGGGGGAAGGAGGTAAAGGAAATGGAAGAGGGTGAGGGAGAGGGGGAAGGAGAGGGTTGGTTGAGCTTGGGGGAGTGGAATGGTTGAGATAGATGAAGGACGGATATGGGAGCAGAGAAGGAGATATCTTGATTGAGGGAGCCATTTTGGGGCTGACAAGAGGTTTGACTCTGGAGGGGTTCCCAGGAGTCCAAGGGGATGGCACTGGGATTCGTCTCTACTGCATGTACTGGCTTTTTGGGATCTTATTCTCTTTGGATGCATACCTTGATCAGCCTGGATGTAGTGGGGAGGGCCTTGGACTTCCCACAGGGCAGGTTGCTTTGCCCACTCTTAAGACTGAAGAGGAATGGGGGGAAGAGTAGGAGGAGTGGGAGGGAAGTGGGAATTTTGATTGGTATTATTTTTAAATTAATAAAAATAAATAAATACTCAATTTTCTTTGAGTGTCAATTAAATTAAAGGCATAAAAAATTCAAAGTCCTTCAATAAATGCACAGTCTTATCAAATTTCCTGTTCAGAACATTAATTTTGTTTGTACCAGATTCTTACACAACTCAAGAAATTCTATTTTTAATTAAAAAGATTATCATTATGTTGGATGCAGCCTTTCTACCCTCCATCACCATGAAATGTACCATCATCATCTATATGTCTAGGACTTACCCAATCTGGTGATTTTAATTATATTTTTATTACCAACTATTGATTTTTCACCTAAACAGACTAAACTAATAAAGAAATAGATTTATTAGCTTTATATTTCTTGCAATTCATAACACAATAACTCATGTAAACTTCAGTTTTTTCTCTTTCTTTTCATATGAAAGATGATCTAAAATCTGTAGATTATCCATCATTGACTTCTTGTTGTGGAATATTATTTAGCTAGGAAAAGATTTGTCACAAATTTTTATCCTTCAGAATATTACTTCAACTGTGAAAGATTTGCAATATTTTTTTATTCTGCATGTGCTTAACTATGTAACTGTTTTCCACCTGTTTTAACTTAACCTGGCTTAAGACACCTGATTGATGTGATAAAGAGCTGAATGGTCAATAGTTCAGCAAAGAGAGAGAGGCAGGGATTCCAGATAGAAACAGTAAATTGGAGGAGAAATCAAGGCCCAGACAAAAAAGGAGGAATTAAAGAAGGAGAGAATGAGGAACACGCCTGTGGCAAGAAGCCAGACACTAGCCAGCATATAAAGAGAAACAGTGAAAGTAAGATATACCGATAAAATGGTAATAACCCTGAGGCAAGATGTAGATAAAAGAAAACAGGTTGATTAAAGTTAAAAGAGTTAGCTAGAAATATGCCTAAACTAGGCTGATGATTCAAAACTATATCTCCGTGTCACGACATAAGAGTTGGTTACCTAAGAGAAAGAGAAAACTTAGTACATCTTCTGAAGAAGCTGGCTGTCCATCAGATAATTCTGATCAAATTTGCAATATTATCAGTATTCTCTTCAAGTGATTTTTGTGCTATGATATATAAAACAATATATCTTTCTTGTCAGATATGACATATTACATCTGTGTTCTCTACATGGGTACCCAATCCACGGTATAAAGAAGATTCCATATTAAAATGAGAGCGCAGCTTGAATGACTTTCCTTATATTGTGTTAGTGTTGGTAAATTTTTCTTATTTCCTAAAAAGTATTGAATATATAAATAATCTATAAACTAATTTTAGCAGAGTAAGGATAAGATAGGTTTAATTAATAATGATTATAATATATTTTATACATAGATTTTGTCATATAAAATATTTGAACAACAATTTCTTTTATTCTGAAATAGCAAATTATAGGAATAATTACTTATTCTCATATATTAATAAACTCTGGAAGTGAGTATTGTGATGACAGTTTATAAAGGAAAAACTCGCATAAATTCCTTTTAACTCTTCTGGAGGAAGCACAATAATGCAATTAAGCCAATAATTTAATGTACAGAACCAAAATAATAAACTTAATATTTTCAAAGATTGTTTCTATAAAATTAACTATATTTAGGAAAGAGTAATCTCTTAAGAAAAAAATTAATGAAGAAAGAAGACATATATATTCAAATTTTAGGTTGAAATATACCATAAATATTTTAATAGTTTTATCTAAAAATAAAAGAAAGAATTATTTCATTATTACTTAATTATTAATAAACAGGGGCCATCAATGATTTGAATTAAACTGAGCAAATTGAGACTGAATTATCCTCCTCTGTGAGAATATTGGTCATAAATTAGTTCTGAAGCCCTAAGGATTATTATACATTTACTCTATAAATTATGGCACCATGATAACCAAGATGTGATTTTAATATTTCAGCATTCATTACGTATTGAAGATTTAGAGTCAGCATGATGATCAGCAAACCTGACTTGTCTTTTAATGAGAATAATTATTTAATTGTCATTTACCACAATTATCATAAATTTATGTAAATTTAGATTAACCTATAGGGTTAACATTAATATTTAATATATACATAATTTACGATGAAGAGACACAGGTCTGGTTTCTACTTTTAGCCACTTAACATAAGGAGGTATAATAGATGCTATGTTATCTCTTACTTTGCATACAAACCATAAAACTAAGAGATAAATTATATAAGCTTCTAGAAGCTTATCTGTACTGATCCTTATTATTAAATGTGCACTTATTTTTTATAATTTGTTCCTTTTTAAAAAATATTTATAACTTCATACATGAATGTACTATATTTATGTCTCACTACCCCTCCAACTTCCTCATGTTTCTTATCTTATCTCATCTTAAATTCATGACCTCTTCTACAAATACTGTTGTGTAATACATAAATAAATAATACACATCATATGTGTATATATACATATATATAGCCTACTTAGTCCAATTACATTTATGTACTTACAATGTAAGTGTTCAATATACTTACAATAAGCAATTAAAATTGAGTACTTGTCTCAGAAGAATTATGATTGTCCCTCTATCATCAGATACTATATCTCAGCTATCTTTCTGGTTCTCAAACTCTTACAATATTTCTGTTCCACTTTCTTTCTATGGTTTTCTCTAAACCTGAGGTATAGTGGTTGGGTTATAGATTTCCCATTTGAGACTGGCCATCCTAAGGTTATTATTCTATCCATTTGACCAGTTGTTGATTTTGTTGGTAGATTCTGCAAAAGGACCCACTGATAAGCAGTAATAGGTGAAATAATCTATGTTTAAAAGGATTAAGCATTTAGAAGGCAACAAAGGTTCTATTCATTTAGCAAATTAGTAGTAGTAGTAGGTTCTTCCTATAGTCTATCACATTTCTAGCAACACAGTATGACTAGGTTTACTGTGTTAGGTATATGCTTCCTCAGGCAGAGTGATCTATAGTTCAAATTAAACACTTGTGGTTTCCTCTAACTTGTAAGAGCCACTATTGCAATGCTAGGAATATTGTGCTTAGCTGCACATTGCTTTGTTTTGCAGACATTACAGATAGTAGGACTACTCAAATGGTCTCATTTTTGAGAACTCCAGAAAAGGGCTTCTAATTCAGTACTAGTGCTATTCCTTTAAATCCTGTGATGAAGTCTATGAATTTCTAGGAGGCTACAAAGAACAATGGCAATAGCCTGCAATGTTCTGTAGTCTCTTTGAAACTCCTGACCAACAACTGACAAGGATGTGTCCCTTACCTGACATTGGAATTTTTGTTAGATAGTCTATTATTCTTTGGAGAAGGAACACCCCACTGTATAAAATACTCATTAAAATAAAAAGAGAATTGAGAGGGAGGGAGGGATAGAGGGAGAGGGAAAAGGTCACACACAGAGACATAGACATGGGGATTATAAAATAAAAGAACACATCTCTAGGAACAATTAAAGATGCCATGATTACTTCTGAGGGTGGTGTCTTTTCTCCTTTTATCTGAAGCAATACTAGAAGGAAGAAATTCTATTAATTATTTTTCAAGTCAGTCATTTAACAACTATTAGTGAGGAACCCACTATTTGCTAGGTCTTATAAAAAAAAAGCAATGAAAGTTTGTTTTTTAATCCCCACTAAAATGTAATGTTAAGATGATTATAATTAGTTTAAAATTGTCTATTATGTAACACAAGTAGATGCATAGAGATATAACATCTATGCAAAGGCACTTCCTTTTCATGTGTGCTTGAAAATATCTGAATTGAGAGTGAAACTAAAGCACAAACTTGACATTTTACATTTTCCCTTTTATTTCATTCATCTTCCATGCTACATTTAATTTTGGATCATTTCCACTAATTTATGCATATAGCTATTCTAATAATCAAGGAATATTATCTAAACTGGAAATATAATTTATTAGTTTTAAATTTACTATATTTTTATCTTCACTCTTTATGTTGAAGATACTAACATACATGACTGTTTCTCAGACATATAAAAGCAGCTAAATAGATTTTACAGTGTCCTATTTAGATTACCAGAGTGGTACCTATAGTTCTATAGTTATTTCCATGACTTCAGGAAGGATGAATCTGGACTGCTAATGCCCTGCAATCAAGCTGCTACTGGTAACCTAGTACTGATATTAAAATAAACATTAAGCTGAGATATCAGTACTGAATAAGTTATAGCTATGTAAATAAATTGAACAAATTATGTATCCTGCACAGCATGGCAGTCATTAGACTAAAGAGATCTTTGTTTCTTTGACAGCGACTCTAAGAGTCATAGAAGAAGAAAGAAAGGAATCATGGAATTTTGAAGGGGAAGAAGAGCTGCAGAGAGTTATGAGAATCATATTAACATTCAGCCAGTTCCTTATAAAAGCATAGAAAGCAAATGTAAGGTTTTAAATGGTTGTAGCAATATGGTTTTCATTTCAAATAAAACATTTTAAATAAAGTGATACCCATTTCATGAGAAGAACTATATCAGAATATGGAAATAGTATGCAATTTAAGTCTCATATAATAAATAATGGTAACTTTAGTTGTGGCATAAGCAGTGCTACAATGTCATGTAGAAGAAGATATACAGATTAAGAGGTACCAGAAAATGCATGCTTAAAATCTGCCATTTCAGAAAGGGAAACATTTTCATAAAGGCAGCTAAGAACCAGAAGATACAAACAAAACACTTTACCTCCCCTTAAGTGCTTAAAATAAAGTGTAAATTTCCTTTCAGATAAATTTATATTCATACAGTAAGTTCCATTTGTAAAGGTGTCTTAGTAAAGAACAGGGGTACTACATAAGACAAATCATAACCAACAACATTTTGCACAAAAAGCAAGTCCTTCTTTATTATAAATCTCTTTTTTCAGTTTTTCATGATTTAACTTCTTCAGCCAAAAAGTTGCTGGTCTTTGTACTGGTGATTTGATGAATTTGGTTTCTTATGTTATTATAACAGAATGTATGCACCAGAGAAATAAAAATTTACAAACAACAGGTGCCTCTCACCATCTTTGATTTCCTTTTTCTTTGGTTTTCTCTAGTTTATTCCAAGTAGGATATCATCATGTAACCGGGGCTGTCTTCACGTTAATAATAGCACAGCTAAAATCAACAAAATGTTAGGATTAAAAGCTTCATCACATGCAATGCACATCATTCATCTTTGAAATGTCAGTCAGGAGGATTCAGGGAAGTAGTTGCTCATTGTCAGATCAAGGTTTTACCTGGCCAAAGGAAGGTTTAAAAAAAAACCCACACTTTCAGATTCCAATGACTCTTAATTTAATATCTAAATGATGCATTTTGGGATACAGTTTTCTCAGACCCAAAAAATGTATTGTACATTGAATTTTTTAAAGATCTGCTTAATTTGAAGTCATCATAAACAACTACTACTCACATTCTATGTGTGCTCATATGACTTTTTAATAAGTTTTCTTTTCTGTATTCACAGTTAAATAAACTGCTATTAATTTTCAATCCTTTAAATTATTTTCCCTTATAGTCATTCATTACAATTTTTTCTGAGCTTTTGAGTCTGGCAAACTTTTAAATTATTATATCCTTCATTGGTTTTGTTTAGCACAATAGAAGCAACATGCATGGGTGTAACTTCTCATTGTTCAAAAATTCCTCCTATAACAGCATGAACCACAATTTTGGTGTTAATGTTTTCACTTAGGTTTGATTTTCATCATTATGAATATAATACAAATTTTATTTTGTTCTGTTAAGTATGAACAGACCAGTTGCTAAGTAAGTAAAGATGCTAGATTCTATGTACGACTCTTTGATTTCCATTCCTGCTACCCATGTAGAAGGACCACTTCACCATATAGTAATATGCTAAATAAATAAAAGTAATATCAGCAGATTATTAAATAAACAAGTATTTTTAAAAGTAGTTTACTCACTAAAAATAGAAAAGTATTAGGTAATTTTCTCACTCTACAATGATATATTTGTATATTCAATTTTACTATATCTCTGGTAGCAATTTTAAGAACGTAAAAATTTCTAAAATGAATTGAAGAAATTTGAAACTTATTTACAATAAAATGTGTTGACTAGAATAATTTAAAGAAACTACATATGTATCAAAAGTTCTATACATGGGTTAACTAGAATGGCATAATTATACATAAATGGAATGCTACAAATTAAAATCTGAAACTGCCTAGCATACCTTTGTTGCCTTATCATCACAGTTCACTACTAAACTCACTTAACATTATCAAGAATACTAAATGAATTTTTTTGAATATAATACACTCAACCGACCTCTAAGGAATTTAACTTAATTACAGGGTAGTTCCTGAAATATAAATACTAGATTTCCCTGCTTAATTGATGGACCCCACCTAGGCATTTGTTAAATATATTCATTAATGACTTTATTTTGTTCTAAGACTGGAAAAGTTAGTGTAACATCTTTCACAACGGAGCTTATTAGTCAGCCTTGTGTTATAGTTTGAATATAAAACATTCTTCCATTAGCTCATACATTAAAAGATTGCTTGCAATAATTGTTTTAAGAAATGAGAGAATGTTGAAAAGTATTCACTTCATTGATTTGTTATATGATGTGATTATAAAGTGGTTAATATTAGAATGAGTTAAAGTATATCTGGAGGAAGTGTGTTAGTGAGCCAATGTCTTGGGTGAGTTATGTCATCCCTTACCTCCTTGCTGCATTTACTGTTTTACTACCCTTCTAAGTGTTATCACTATATCTCCTTTCCAATTGGGGTCCAGAGTGAAAAAATTCAAAACAGAATGGAGAAGCACAACCAAAACAGTAAGTTAAAACAAATTCTCCCCTCCCAAATTCATCAGGCATAATTTTTGAGACAGCATTTCTCTGCATAGCAGCCCTAGCTGTCCTCAAATCAGCCCTACCAAACAAGCTGTCCTTAAACTCACAGAAATCTGCCTGCCTCTGGCATTAAAAGCATGTGCCGCCACTGAACAGCTATTATGAGGCATTTTCTCCTAGAGATCACAATTCTGTCTAACATATTCCCTTGTGTTTGGTTCAGTGTGAAGAATCCACACACTTGGTAGCAGGTCATACTACATAAGAATAATTGAAAACAATGCCTGCAAAGAAGGCAGGTTGTCCCTTCTTTCCATTCATTCAGCTCAGTCAATAATGTGTTTTGTCAATAATTTCTGAAATATGTATCATCTGTAAACATGTCAGTCAATTAAGAGCTCCACAGTGGAGAGAACATGTATGGAAACAAGTCAATATAAAATTATGAAGCATGAAATACTTACACATAGTTTTCCTTTCAAAGCAGTCTTTTGGCTCATTATTTCACTTTATCATTACCATTTGGAAAAATAAAGTTCACATATATTACCATTATGACCAACAGAAAAAGAATATTACCATTATGACCGATAGAAACAGAATGAAGACCTGAATGTGTTCTTTAGTTTTAGGAATTTTGAATGCCATAAACTCATGAATATTGATATAAATGCACTGTTATGATGTGCATATATATTTGATAAAATCACATCTAAACTCATTAACATGCATAACATGCATATTTTATGCTATTGTTGCATATATACTAAAAATAAGAAATCAAATAAATAAAAAACAGTCCACTAAAAAACAATACTTCTGATTTTGGTTATACAGTGTGAATACATTTTGTTTCACTGTACTGAATACATGGAAATGTCTAGAACATTTGTTTTAATTATTATCTATACCACAGTTACTTTAAAAGGTTTATGACCATTATATTTACACAATATTAATCTATCTAAATGCTACTAATTCTATATAATTAAGTAAAAATCAGCAGTATGTATGGACATTGTTAGTACCTACTTTTATTTCAAAAATATTATCCATATGAGTGTAGGAAATAAAATTTAAATAAAATATATTTGAATGAAAAAAATCTCTAGTTTAATCTTAGAAAATATAAACATAAATATATGTTTATAGCATAAGAAATATAGATATACATATAGGTAGGTAGGTAGATAGATAGATAGATAGATAGATAGATAGATAGATAGATAGATAGATAGATATAGATAAAGACAGATATGGATATATAGATTTGTGCGTGTGTGTGTGTGTGTGTGTGTGTGTGTGTGTGTGTGTGTTTCTATGAATTGATACTGGGAACTGAAGAAATGTATCAGTGATTAAGATCACTTTCTATTCCTAAAGAGGACAATAGTTTGATTATTAGCCCTTAGTGTCTGACAACTTAAAGCTAACTATAACTCCAACTGCAATAGTTTTGATGCACTCTTCTGTCCTCCATGGGTACCTTCATGCATGCAGAAACACACACACACACAAATAATCACTGCAGAAGAAATATTACAAATGGTACAGAGAACTTAAGAACAATAAAATGATGCTATCATTCTATGTCTTAATTAAATTCTCCTCACAGAAGTAGATTGTTCTATAAACTGATAGATTTTCAGAGTAAAACCTCACAGAAGTAGATTGTTCTATAAACTGATAGATTTTCAGAGTAAAAAGTAGTTAAGTTTAGTAAAAAAAACAAACTCCAGAATTTTCTGTGAGATATATTGTGACAAAGTTTTACTTCTTTTTACTATGGGGTTGCACCTAGAATTTTATGATTTGATTCAAACTTCAGAGTTATGCATATTCAGTATTTTCTGATAACTATATGTTCACCTTGAGGGTTAAAAGATAAAAAGGTAAAATTCTTTTCCATTCTTCTGGATTTAGAAAATGAACAGGATGAAAAAGTTCAGAATGTGATGATTCTTTCTGTAACATTAAAAATATTTTTATGATTTATTAATCTAAACAACCTGAATTTCCAAAGAATGTAATTTTTAGGAATCAGTATATCACACATTGTATTTAAAGACTGATTGTATATAACATTTATCTGGGAGTATGTACTCATTTTTCTTCTACAAGAGTTCGAGAGACATTTCAAAAGATTCAGAGCTGTCTGGATAAGCAGAACATTTTCTGCCTTGCAACAAACATTCCTAGAACCTTCAAAAATATTCTTAGGCTGTCTTTTTTTTTTAGTATTTTATTTATTATAAAATTCACACACTGTATTCTGTCCTTCATATTAACAGATGATTATTTATGGTCTTAGAAGTATCATCCTAACATTAATAAAAATAATTATGTTCTGATCAATAGTTTCCCATTATTCTAAAATATTACTTTAGATATATACTGGAAAATAAGCTTTTCAAAGCCTATGCTGAGTCAAACTTGCCCTATAATCCTTTTCTATATGAAATTTAAATAATCATTGCTCCAAAGTATAAAATATTCACCAAGAACATCAATTGAAAGGAACAAATCAAAAGGCATATGATTTAGTCTCTACCGACAATCAGATTCCATGAAAACCACCTTGTGTACACACACACAGCAAATCTACTCTGGAAATGATTATCTGTTGCATGAATAAGATGAGAATAAATTTTCTCTTTATAGCCTAGCTTTTCTCTAAAATGATTTAAACTCCTCTGTAAGCATGTCTACACCTTGCAAAAAGAACTTATTTCCATGCCATTGAAGAAAGCATGGTCAAGAAAAGCTAATTTTAAGAGAAATTTCATGAAGATAAAACCTCATGGGATCATAAGAAAATACAGATCAATCTCTAAATAAACACTCACTACACTTTGGATTTTTATTGAAATTATACTCATCAGTAGATTAATATAGAATGAGAGAAGAAGCCAAGTACTAGAATTTATATTAAGGCTTTCAACTCTTTATCCTAATATAAAGACATGGAAAATTTTTAAAAACTTTGCTTATTCGGGAGCACTGTGTTTAAGTAACTTTGCAACATCAAGAGCTATTTGAAAACAGGAACCTCTACAAAAGTATAAAGTACAAATTGTTCCTAGCAGCTAGATTCCTGTCGACACCCAGCTTTGTGATCTAGACAGAAGCAGGAGAAACTGATCAGGGGGGAGGGCATGGGAACATACACAGAAGCAGAAGTAGACTTAAAGGATGAAGAGGGTATGCAGAAGGATTCAGCAAAACTAACCCCCTTGACCCTAAGTAAACCTGGCTTGTGGTTTTGGCCTATATATGTCAACCCCAAATGAGAAATGGGAGCTCTTCCTACTGCGCTGTGTCGTATATAGTGGAAAATTCCCAGCTAGTTGTCAAAAGAAATAAAGCTTGCTTTTGCATTCTAGACTTGACTGGATTTCTGTGGTCTCTCCTGGGGTCTCAACTTGGGCACAACACTAAAAGAAACAAGACAGTATTCATTAATACATCAAGAAGCATGTAACTGTGATAGGAACTAAGTCATATTGTTGTTCTACAGTTGATGTTGGTGCGGAGTGAATCTTAGTAAAATGTAGACTGTGTTGACACATTTTACTATGACTTTTATTTCCAAAAGCTTTACATTTCTCAGTTGCAGCTTTGTATACTTTTCACAAATTCATTTCAGAGATTATATAATTTAAATACTACTTAATCACATTAAAAATACAGCTCACAATACTTAATAACAAGGTCAAAATGCTAAGATAAAAGTAAAGGGAGATTTCTTTTTATCCCTCTATGACACTTTTTAAATGACTTGTTAAGTGGGATGATGAAGGAATATATTTCTAAGAAGGTAATAGATAAATAAGATTTAAAGAACTATAGAAAGACCCTATATACTGACATGAGAAAGAAGTGTCCCAAAGTGAAAACATAACAAGAACAATTGCTATGCCTCTCATGATCCTTCTGTTTTTTTTTTCCTTTGTTTCATAGAGTAACTTTTACACAGTATGGGGGAAAGTTCTCTATGAGACCATGCTACTTCCAATTATCAAAGTCTACATCTATTGCTATTTTATAGAACATTCCAAAATTTACTGTGATGAAATAGTAAATGTTCATTATAATTTCTATATTCTATGCTCAATTATTAAAAAGAGTTAATAGCAACAATTCTTTATCATATTCTCTTATAATATTGCAAACAAGACATTAGTTTGTGCTATTGTCATCTAAAAGGTTGACTAGAAAAAACAAAAATGATAACATGTAATCAGAAACATAGTATCTTTGTTTATCCCTTCATAGACCTATCACAGGACTTCATATATATCCATATGACACAGGGGCTTGCCAACAGAAAAAGACAACAGATGCTATTTATTTTGATTTAACCATGGGAAGTTCCATCAATCACAGCATATTTGTTCTAATTAAAAGCAGCAATATTTTAGTTCAGTATGTATTTAATAATATAAATACATCATTTAAATAGCTGTTTAATGACTAATATAAAATTCTGGCTATATTTTTATGTTACTACCACAGGAGCTTATGGGCAGCAAAGATGATTCCAAGAGAAAGTGGGATGGGTGGATCCCAAGTTGTTTACACTAAGACCTGATTGGACACAGAAAGCAGATGAGGTGATGTCAGTATGTGACTAGCTCGTGGACACTAGAGTAAATGTAGAGTGCCTGAGTGCATGATAGAGTGACCTAGAAAATGATTGGCTGGCTCTTTTTCCACTTCCTCATGACCCTGTGGTTTGTTTGTTTCAAAAGATGTTCACTGCTCAATAAAAAATGAGTTCATACTTGACTAGACTTCCTTCTGTATCTGTCTCTGGGATTAAAGGAGGCTGGGAAATGAGTGAGCAACACACTTATCTTTCCTTGGACCCAGTCCGTCTTCTTTCAGGGGACTAAGACCCTACATCTGACACCTGAATAGGAACCCGAAAAATAATGTCTCCCCTGTGGCTATGAGGTCTCTCAGGGTAAGTGAAACCCTTATTATGGGTAATTCCATTTCACCTAAAGAAGAGCTAGCCCAGCAGGGGACCTGCATGGCCTGAATTCCTATGACTGGCCTTCTGCCAAGGGATGGGGTATGGGAGACACACCTATGCAGAGGCTTTTTATGTCAAGTAGGGACCAAGAGGGGACTCAAACCCAGGGCCCTGATACTCATTCCCCCAAACTAACAGACTCTTAGGATGGTACCTATGGGAGACCAAAGATCTCAACAAAGTGGTGGTTGAGGACAGCCCAAATTCTTCTTGGGCCCAGACCCTATTGCAGGATATTGCCTAACATCCATGTGTCCCTAAGGACTGGCTGGATGTGCTAAGGCCATCCTCACTAGCTCTCAGTTTATCAAATGTTGTGCCTTCTTTAAAGAGTAATGCAGGGTATAGGAAGAGGCAAACTGGCATACCCACCCATGATGCCAATTACCTATGCTATGTTTGTGGGGACAGGAGAGAGATACTCCATGGGAGTGCAGTAAGTAGTGATACCCAGCCTGTATCATGACCAGATGAGACAAGCAGGACTTAATACCTGGTATAAGCTGGATGAATGGCCCACCGAGTCCCCTATAGCCAGGGTGAGGCAGATACCTGGTGAGCCGTTGCCAGGCTTTATAGACCTGGTCCAACAGAGTGTTCATTGTAAGCTACTGGCAGGAGACCTCCAGGATCAGTTTGTGAAGTTGTTAGTTTGGGAGGGAATGAACGCAGACCACTGCACAGCCTGCGCAGGACTGATGAAAATTCCCTGAGTAGATGGGTAGTGGTCTCCCAGGATGTGGGCACACAACTGCATCAATTTCAATCACTGGCCCTGGCTCTAAAAGCTCAAACATCAGCAATGACTAAGGCTATCACTTAGGCATTAGGAGCACAGTGTCAAGGGACTTCGAGGTCTTCAGGGAGAGGGACCTGTTTTAAATGTGGACAGGAGGGGCACTTTAAGAGGGAATGCCCATAACCTTACCCCGCCAGTCAGCCAGAGGGGAACAAAGCTGCCATCCACCCCCTGTCCTAGGTGCAGGAAGGGGTATCATTGGAGGAAAGACTGTAGGTCCAAATTTTATCTAGAGGGAAAGCCTTTAAACTGGAGGAGGGACATCGTCCATCCCCATCAACTCAGAGAAAAACCCCATCCAAAGAGAGGCCAGGAGGGTCCCACACATGGGCAACTCAGGCTCACTGAACTATGCCCTCTAGTGGAAGGACTCTGCCCTAAGATGAGTGTCTTCATAGTTGGAAAAAGATTTCACTGCCTAATCAACATGGGGCAGTTAGGATATTACTCCTGGAAGAGGAGGTGCCTCCGGACTGGGAACTTGCAGGTGGACTACAAGTATTGGCGGTTCCCCTGGATGGGGAACAAGATACATCCCCTGGTGGCTAAAACCTCACAGTCAACTTATTGGGACAGGACATGCTAGGACAAATAAAGGCCATGGTCCCCACAGACCACTGAGCCATTTATAAAGATATTCTAGATGAGAAAGAAGCACAGAGACACAGATCGGGCTTGAAAGAGGTCAAAGAAAATGAAGTTTTCAATCTCCGTAATTACAGGGGTAAACCCAAGAGACCCATATGGGTGTACCCACAATTCTAAAGGCTGCTCTCCCCTGGGTGCCCCCTATCAGGTGGAATATGGGAAGTCCCATTTGGGTGGAGAAGTGGCCATTAATCAAACCCAAATTTATGGCACTCTACCTTCTTGTGGAAGAACAGGTAACCCTTGGACATATACACCCTTCCATTAGCCTCTGGAACATGCTGGTTGTTTGTCATTCAAAAGGCAACGGGAGCCTGGTTCATGCTTCAGTACTTAAGTAAGATAAATGACATGATGGAATTGGTGGGCACCCCCTTAAGGGGCATGCTCTGGAACCCCTCCATACCATCAGAAAACACCCTAGTTTTGATTGATATCAAATATTGTTTTTCCTCTATCCCATTATATCGAGTTGACTGCAAGAAATTTGCCTTTTCCATTCCTTCCCTTAATTTTTCCCAACTAGACCAGAGATTTGAATGGATTATTTTGTTGCAAGGGATTGCCAATAGTCTATCCTTATGTCAGAAATACCTGACTATGTTCTTGGAGCTTGTGCTGGCCTTGGACACCTCCCTTGTCCATGCCTATATGGATGATGTAATCCTAGGACACAGGGATCCTGTCCACCTGGAAGGCGTCTTTACCCAGGTCCTCACAATACTCAGGGAAGTTTATAGTAGCCCCAAATAAGATTCAAAAGGTGCCTCCCATTAAAGTGCTCAGGTCTATCTTACCTTGACACAAGTCAGTCCCCTTAAACCCCTGTTGGATATCCCAGCATCCTTGACCTTAAGCCAACTTCAAAGCTTTTTGGGAGAGATTAATTAGCTACTACCATGGGTCTCTATTCATAAATATAGCCTTGTGCCTCTATTTGCCCCGCTAAAAAACAAGATGTCACAGGACACTGTCACAATTGGCCAATACTCCTACAATTTCAAGAAGCCCTGGACAAAATCTCCCTAAGATATTTTGCTTCTAAGCCATTTTCTCTTTGGTATTTGCTGGTATCACCCTAATTTCTGTAGTTTTAATGCAAGAGGGGCAACAATTGGAATGGATTCCCACTCCTTTGGGGGGCTCACCTTAGGTGTACTCTCAGGCTGATCAGCTTGCTGATGCTATAATTATGGGCATCACTCAAGTCCAGAGGTACTATGGCATCCACACCCATTTTATTTTTTTCCCTTTCAGATAGCAGATGTTGAATGGCTCACCCAGGCCAATGCCTGCCTTGCCCTTTCCCTGGAGGTGCTTCTAGGACATATTGACTGCCATTATGTGCCATCTAAATGGGCCGGCATGCTGTGGCAGCTCCCCTTAAAGATTCTTTCTCTATTTTCTTGTAATCCTATACCTGATGCCCTTCACATTTTTACTGATGTGGGTCAGGCAGGCTCTGTATATGTAGCCTTCAAGGATCAACAAGAAACCCCAAGCTGCCAAAGATTTCAGCCTTGTCATGGGTTGACACAATAGAAGGAGATGCTTGCTATAATTATGGTCATTCAGAAAATTCAAGGGCTCTTTAATTTGTATTCTGATAGCTTATACAAAGATTAATTTACTTCTCCACATTCCCCAAGCACATGCTAAGCTGGACGATAACCCCGTTTCTCCCCTTACTGTTATCATCAGAGGCCTGTTAGAGGGATACGGGACTTCCATTCATATCCAACATCTGAGAGGACACCAAAATCTCCCCAGATTCCTATCCATTGGAAACAACTGTGCTGATTGACTATCTATTGGCCCACAAGCACTGACCTTACAGGAGTCCACTCAACTACATGACTTGACCCATGTCAATCAAGAGGCCTACAAAAGAATGTCCCACAGATTCCTGTGAAGGACTTCAAAACAGATAGTACACACTTGTAAAACATGTCAAACCTTTCTAAAGGTGCCTCCTTTGCAAACACAGGGGTAAACCCTAGAGGCCTCAGATACAATACTCTTTGGCAAAATGATGTTACCCATTTCTCAGCCTTTGGTTACCTCAAATAAGTTTTTGTTTCTATAGGTACTTATTTGGGAGCTTTTTGGGCCACAGCACAAACATGGTAAAAGACTAAGCATTCAAAAACATACTTCCTTCAGTGCTTTGCCACATTGGGTCAACCAGTGCAGGTTAAGACTGAAAATGGACCCTGTTTATTAGCAAGACAATGTCAGATTTTTTTGACAAATGGCATATTAAACACATTACAGGGATTCCTTATAACACTCAAGGCCATGCAATTATAGAAAGAAATAATATCTTAAAGAAAAATTTTTAAAAGAAAGAGGGGGATTATCCCCCATATTTAGCTACAAATGGCTTTGTTCACTATTAATATTTTGAAGTTTTCCAATGGGGCAGCTGAATCTAGATTTCACAAACACTGGGACCAATTGAACCCCAGGCTCCAAGTCAAAGTTAGATGGAAGGACCCTCTGACACAACAATGGAGAGGGTCAGAACCCCTGATCATCATGGGTCTCTGGTTTGGATGTGTCTTCTCCATAGGAGAAACAGCCTCAGTTTGGGTTCTGTCTAGAAACCTGAAGTTCTCGCTCATTTCCTTTATACAAGAAGATACCCAAGGACAAACTGACCAACAAAGAGAAAAAATGGCTATGGTTGTCACAGCTCATTTTTAAAAAAGAGAGAGACAAATAGATAACTACTAACCAACTGCAAGGGCTTCCAGCCCTTGAGATGCTCTTACATTCCCTAACAATTGCAGATGTTAATACTCCAGTTGTTGGTCATCCTGATCCTCCTGGTTCCTGTTGTGGCCCAGAGGAACCGACAACAACCTCAGTGAGTGACCTGGGCAATGATCACCACTGGCAATGGAGAGATCCTCAACAGCACCACGAATAATATCATCCCTCAGACGTGATGGCTCAATCTCTACTTCGACCTTTGTGACCGGGCCAGAGGATCTGGGGACATCAGGGACTGGACCCCTTTCATAAAGGGTGGCCCGAGTGTGGGGTTCTGTGAGAATGCAACTTACCACACATGTCAAATCCCCAACATTCAAACTGCTCCCATGTTCTATAGAATGCAGCCTCAAGAGACACTGAGTTTTATGTATGCCCTGGAAGTAATCAAACTGTCACAGACATTTGCAACTGTGGTGAGGCAGAGACTTATTATTTTGCCCAATGGGAATGTGAAATCACTGGGACGGGCTCCTGGATCAAACACAAGGGGCCCATTGTTGTCCAATGGGTCCTGCTTCCCAAACTTTCTACAAATCCCATGTATTGTCAGTGTAAACTTTCCATTGGATGTGACAAACATGACTTGTGGTTTGGTCAGTGGTGCATCTGAACCCTACTGGGACAGATACCGTGTTATCAAACAAACCCAGTGTTAATTGTTGGTGACTAAAGAACCTGGAACTTTTTGACTTTTTTGACAGACTGTGTTGACCCATTTTATCTCTGTAGATTTAATGCAACATTGGAATGATTCTTGCACCATGGTAACACTGCTTTCTATGTATTGTATCATTCAAATGAGGAGATGTTGATCTGTTCCCATGGCCACATATGGAGGAAATCGCTGATAGCCCTAGCTATAACCACCCTTTTGGACAGCCCTAGCTATAACCACTCTTTAGGGGCAGGAGGCTACCAGGGCCAGCATAGGAGCAGCTTCCATTGTGCTGCAACAATAAGGGTTCCAGGAGCTACAGATTCAGATAGACACCAACCTAGATAAAGTAGAGGCTTCTATTAGATATTTACAAAAGACCCTTGACTCCCTAGTGCAAGCCTCACTACAAAACCAGCAAGGATTGGATCTTCTATTTTTACAGCAAGGAGGCTTATACCTGGCTGTTTTTATGCTGACCACGCTGGTATAGTCACTCAAAATCTTGATGAGATCCAAACAGGAATTGAAGAGAGAAAAAAGGATTTAAATACTAATTGGTATAAACAATGGTTTGACTGGTTCCCCTGGTTAAACACACTAATTTCAACATTATTGGGATCTCTCATAATATTTACCCTGATCTGTACTTTTGAGGTCTGCATATTAAATAGGTTAGTTAGACTCATAAAGGCTAAAACTTAGGAAATCCAACTCCTTGACTCTCGTCTCCCATTATGATAAGCTCAGCTCTGAGAACTTCCTCTATGTTCTAGGCAAACCTTGAGAAAAATGTGAACCTCATAGGAGGTACCATAAGCTAGAACCTGAAAATGAAGTGGACCTACTTTTAAAACAAAAAAGGGGAATCTGCCGGGCACATGGGCAGCAAAGATGGTGCCAAGAGGAAGTTGGATGGGTCGATCCCAAGTTGTTTACGCTAAAACTGGATTGGACACAGAAAGCAGATGAGGTGATGTCAGCTCATGAACAGCTCTTAGACAATACAGTAAGTGTAGGGTGCCTGAGTGTGTGATAGGGTTACATTTAAAATCACTCGCTGGCTTCTTTTCCACATCATCTCCATGACCCTGTGGTTTTTTGATTCAAAAGATGCTCATATCTCAATAGTAAATGAGTTCATGCTTGACTTGACTCCCTGCAGTGTCTGACTGTCTCTGGGATTAAGGAAGGCTGCGAAACAGGCTAGCAGCACATTTACCTTTCCTTGGACCCAGTCCATCCTCTTTTGGGTAGACTAAGGCACTTCAGGAACTCATGAGTGTTGCATCCAACGAAAGTGGGAAATTTAAAATTGAATCCCCTAACTTCTGAATTAAAAGCAATAAAGAGAATACAAAGTCAAGGTGTATGATTTGTCAGAGAGGATGGCTCTAATACCAAAAAATAATACCCACTTCCATTTGGCAATATAAACAGTGGTGCAAAAGTAAATTATAGCTTTGTGTATGGTCTTATGCTGATTAGTTTATTTTGATAGTTTAGTACATTTTAATGTCAATTTTATTTCCAGGAGTCTTATTTTCATCCTGGTTGCAATTTTATATCTGGCCCATAAATCCCATATCAGCACACAAAGAAGTTAAACATTAAATATCATATTAATTAGACAGTTTCATAATGTTTGCTAAAATGAAAATAGGCTGTCATAATCATTAGATATAGACATAATATACAGATAATACTGATATTTGGGGGAAATGTATGAAACTAAAGAGGAAATAAATCAGACAGCAGTTTTCAAGTGAAAAAAAATTGCTCTTTTGTAAACTAATAAAAATGCCAGTGATGGAGAAAAGAAGCCAACTAAGGCTCTAAAAATCAGGAAAGTTAACCACTGAGCTGACATGACCAATATTTTCCCATGCTGTACAATATAGAAATTCCTTGGGAGCAGAAGTGGGCATTGATCCAATGTGGAAATGAAGGATCTCACTTTTTCTATTGAAATAGTGAAATGTTTCTGGTTTTTAAAGTCTACTTTTTCAAGTTCTATGATTTAACAATTGTTCTTACTTTATTGTTTGGGTATTTTGTATATTTGGTTAGTTTATATGCTCGTTTTTAGGGTTTGCCATAGAAAGGACACTGTAGTCACTTTATTGATATTATTGTTGTTGTTGTTCGTGTGTGTGTGTGTGTGTATTACTACTCAGAATAACCCTACTGCAGAAGTACATCAAAAGCATGTTGTTTTCTTCCTCCTCCTTCTTCTGTTACTACTATTACTACTTCTTTTTAAACTAGGTTTATTTTCTTTCATCTTAAAATCAGTATGCAAAGTAAATAATGTCACTGTGGCATCTTAATTCATGACTTGATTTTGATATCTCCCAGCCTTTCTTTTAACATCTATAGAGCACAGCTCTGCCTGTATCTTTCTATATTGTCCTTCTCTTTCATGTGCTCTATTTCCCTCATCTCCCTTCTTTAAAACAGTTTCCCAAATAGTGATCCCCATTATATTTTCATGACTTATACCCATACTTACACACACACACACAATTAAAGCAAGGATCAGCAGTGAAAGACAAAGACAAAAAATGGTATTTATCTTTTTGTGCCTGAACTACCTTACTTAATATAATAATCTAAATTCAACCATTTCCTGAAATTGTATTGAATTCAGTTTTCTTTGGCACTAAATAAAATTGTATTCTCTCTATGTACTGAATATTTTTGATCCATTCACCTATCCATGAATAAAGGAGGGAGGATAACATTTTTGCTTGTATTCCCAGAAATACTAGGGTTCTTTTAATAGTACCAGGCTCTTTTTTTCACTTTTTATTTTAATTAACATACTAAGTTACTAAGGTTGTTCTCAATTTGTATTCATCCTATCTTGGCATCCTATGTAACCGGAATTACAGCTGTGGGTAACCACACTCATGTTTATATTAATTTATGATAACTAAATAAACCACCAAAGCTCTATTGACCTAGAACATGAGTGATAAGGTCCAGGTATGTTTCATCAGGAATACAATTCAATAGAAAAGTTACAACATAAGCACTTAACCATTGAATTGTGTCTCTTATAAAATGCATACATAATTTTTTGTTATGGCTATGGTAAAAATGTAGACATAGAGTTAAGGAGATAACTCAGTTGATAAAGTACTTCACATGATATCATATGGAGCTGTTTTTTTTCTCTTTTCTTTTTTCTTTTCAAACTGAAAAAGATGATGAGTGTTTGCTATCCTAATGCTGATAAGGCAGAGGCAGATAGATCCTGCAAACTTACAAGCCATCCTACTCTCTTTTGTGAGGTCTAGGTTACTGAGAGAGTTTTTGTCAAAAAAAATGTTAAAAATTAAATGAAAAATAGCTTTTTTGTCCCACGGAGCCCAGCGGAGCAGAGCAGGCAACCCCCAGTAAGCCTGCCCTTGGGGCTGGGAACCTCACCCAACCAGCTTCTGTAGATTCATCTGGACCCCAGTAAGTGGGTCCCAGCCCATTCCTGAGATCTTCTGGCCACTTAAGACCCCCCTCTACTGGCTTTGCTGCTTACCCCAACCCTGCTCACCCCCGGGCATCCCTTCTCATCTGCCTGGTTCCCCACTGCACCCGAACTCAGCCTATCCGGGCTGAGGCCTTGGGGGAAGGGCCAGTCCTCTGCCAGAGGCCCTCCTTTGTCCCACGGAGCCCAGCGGAGCAGAGCAGACAACCCCCGGTAAGCCTGCCCTTGGGGCTGGGAACCTCGCCCAACCAGCTTCCGCGGGCTCCGGGGATCTCTCTGTAAGCCCGCCCTTGGTACTGGGAACCCCTGGGCAAGAAAGGAACACAACCAGCTTCCGCAGATTCATCCAGACCCCACGAGCAGAGCAGAGCCAAATGGAGCAGAGCGGGCAACTCTCAGAAGAGATGGGCAGGCGCCAATCAAAGAATTCGTCCAACAACCTGAAAAGCAACATGATAACACCAGAATCCAGCGATTATGGAACAGGAAAGCCTGAGCAACCTATCCCAGATGAAGTAGAAGAAATTGACTTTAAACGTAACTTTATGAAAGTTACAGAGTCCTTTAAAGAAGAGGTG
>PVIU01018557.1:0-38770 GCA_004026605.1 Ondatra zibethicus
GTGGGCACTGGACATCTAAAATCTGATGCTCAAGTGTTCAAGTGCCCTTAACCACTGAATCATTTCCCCAGCCCCTGAACAATTACTTTAATGTTTGTCCTTTCTTTGAAACTATTTATTTTTATTTACATGTGTGCATGTATATTTGCGTATGAGGCATATGTGTTGTTGTATGAAGGAGTGAGTCACATTTTTTGGCACCTGGCTAGCTTAACTCCCAAAATAATTACATAGAAATTGTATTAATTAAATTACTGTCTGGCCCATTAGTTTTAGACTCTTATTGGCTAACCTTTACATTTTGATTTAACCCATTTTTAATAATCTGTTTGTCACCACGAGGTTGTGGCTTACCAGGAATGGTGGTGGCTGTCTCTGTCTTTTTTTTTTTTTTTTTTGCCTATCTAAGTTTTCTCCTATCAAAAGGTCAAGGCAGTTTCTTTATTTAACCAATAAATGTAACACAAATACAGAGGAACCTCTACACCAATGTGTGCCACTGGGTTGGTCTTCTCCTTCCACCTTGTCAGAGGCGGGGTCTCTGTTTCTGTTTGATGCTACCCTGTGCGCTTCTGGGAAGAGTCTCCTGTTCTTGCCTCCTGTCTTGCCATTGGAGTGATTTCTACACTCTAGAGAGGTACAAATATGGCAAGCTTTTACACGGGTTCCAGGGGCCTGCACCCCAGTAGCCAGGCTTGTACAAGAGGTGCTTTTTAGCCCTTGGAGACATCTTCCCAGCCTATGTTTGCCACTTCTAATAGATAGAGTAGTAGCCCATTGTTGTGTTAATTGTCTAATGACTAATTAGGTTGAGTGGATTTCCATGTTCTTATTTGTTAACATTCATTCTTTTGTGAACTATTCAACTGATTTTTTAAAGATATAATTTTACATAGATAACGTTTGTCAAATAGGTGCCTTGTAAGCATTTTCACTCCCTCTGTGATATAATGGTATTTTCTTAATACAGTCTTAACGAGATTGAACTTTGATGAAATAGAAATTGTCATAGTTACTTTTTGTGCCTTGTGCTCTTGAGTAGCTCAAAGCCTTTAAACATTCCCCTCATTTTTAAATAGAAGCTTTGTGTTTAGATCAATGACCCATTTTGAATTGTAGTAGAAAGGGACCACTTTATCTTCCCCTATATGGGTATCTAGTTGTCCCAGGAGAACTTGAAGAAAAGATGACATTTTCCCACAGAATTATTCTTGCAATCTTACAAAAAAAAGCAAACAATTGATTACACACATATGCATGAATACCTGGTTATTACTTATGTATTAATTTATTTGCCTATTTTTATACTGATGCTGAGATGCCTAGATCATGTACAATAGGTCCTAAGAATCTACTATTACAGCAACAATCCCACTTCCCGGACACCAATTTTCTTTGTAACTCTCCTTTTTCAATGTGACAAAACAAAATGCCTTACAAATGCAACTTAGAGAAGGAAGTATTTATTTTAGTTCATGATTTCATTTCATCCTGGTGGATAGGGCATGGTGGGGAGGGCACAGTGGAGAGGGTATTATGGGAAGACATGGTGGGGAGTTCACGGTGGGGAAGACATTGTGAGGAGGTCATGGTAGGGAGGACATGGTGGGGAAGGCACAGTAGAGAGGGTGTGATAGGAAGACATGGTGGGGAGGTCATGGTGGGGAGGACATTGTGAGGAGGTCGTGGTAGGGAGGACATGGTGGGAAGGCACAGTAGAGAGGGTGTGATGGGAAGACATGGTGGGGAGGTCACGGTGGGGAGGACATGGTAGGGGAGGGCATGGTAGGGGAGGGCCTGGTAGGGGAGGGCATGGTAGGGGAGGGCATGGTAGTGGGAAAGAAAGTCTCTGACAGTGGAAACATGTGGTTGCTGCTTCTTACAGCATAGCTGAACAGAAAATCAGAAGTGGGTGTAATCTACAAAGCCTCTCCAATGCTCCACAACCTCTCCAAACAATGCTGCCATCATTAAGAGACCAAGGGTTCAAACACACAAGCCTATGGAGGGCAGTTCATGTTCAGGCCATAACAAGTACTGATTTGCATTCTGTTTCAGTAGGTTAGAGGACGTCCAAGATTCTTCATTACTATTAAGAATCAAAGCTGTGCCAATTCTGCTAGTCTTTATCTACACCAGGAGTAGGATGGGAATGGAACATCTCCTAAATGCAGTTCAATGAAGAGAAGATGAAAAGAGCAATAATGCAAAATCTCTGGAGAAAAATTGATAGCATGTTTATATGCTTGGGACGGTCACACAGAAACATTAAACCAAGGCTTTAATTGAGTAGGAAGCTAGAAAGTCCAACAGAGAAGTGATGCACAATGTTTGAGGCGATTATAGGATTCAAGTTCATGCTGAAATGAAACTGACTTTAGTAGATGTGAAGGAGTCTAAACAAATAGTAATACTTTTGAGGTTAGACTCAACTCTAGGATGTCATACATTAAGATAAGTTCAAGTTTATCCTTGTCGGAGGAGAAATATGTCTTCAGTTAGAAGTGAGAGATTTATAGAAATATGAGACTATATATTATTAGAAACACATATGAAAAGGATCAAGGATTTTGTATTAGCAGGCAAAATAGGAAAATCATATCATACTTCAGGCTCACAAACTACCTACAAGTGGGTTGCAAACTTGAGTATTAATTGGAATTATTGGAGAAGCGAAAAGTTTGAGTCATATACTATTTCTGATTTTGTACCAGTGTTAATTTTTGTTGTGATAAATGTAGTTTTTTGAATCATTACCATTAATGAAAATTGAGTGAAGAATACACAAAAATGCTCATTTCTGTAGCTTATCTAAAGGTCTAAATTTTTCTATCTAAAGGTTTATTTCAAAATGAAAAGCTCTTATTAATCAGAATATTTGAGCAACTGGATTAGATTTTAAGGAGTTAGGGCTTGTAGTTTTATTAGAATTATTTTGGTATGTCTCAAGATACTTATCAAAATAGTAATGCTTGGAAGTACCAAACACTCCATGTATCCAAATCCCTTTAAGTGAGCAACACATGCTTAAATATTTTCTAAGACCCCAGAAACAATGTGCTCATGAAGACAAAGAATGGTGTTATCAAATATGTATTAGAAAGTCATGAGGGTTCTAGTCTTTGAAGATGTAAAGACAATAGAAATGCCATTTCTGTGCCTATTGGGTTTTGAATTCAAAGAAAAGAGTTGCACATACACAGAAGTTTTCAGCATTGCTGTGGAACAGTGGTCTTTTATCCTGTCACTTGTATTATTTTTTAATAAAATGCTGATTGGTCAGTAGCCAGGCAGGAAGTATAGGTGGGGCGACCAGGCAGGATGACCAGGCAGTAAGTAGAGGTGGGGCAATGAGAACAGAAGAATTCTGGGAAGAAGAAAGCTCAGTCTGCAGCATGACCTAGCTGCAGAGGAAGCAAGACGTGACTGCCTAGCCAAGAAAAGTACCAGGGCTATTAAGTCACAGGAGTTAATAAGAAACCTGAGCTACTAGGCCAACCAGTTTATAATTAATGTAGACCTCTGTGTGTTTCATTGGGACTGAATGACTGAGGGACCGGGTGGGACAGAAACCTCGGTCAACACAGCGTAGTAATACTTGATTCACATGAAGAATAAGTGGGCCACAAGGGACGGTGTGAGAATCGTTCTAGGTGGAAGTGAGTTTCTGAAGTACCCCAACCATGAGTGGCTCCAGTGAAATATTTTATTAAATAGTTCCTTAGCATATGTTGGAGATTGGCTCCAGAAGCCCCTTACCCTTGATAAAACGACACAGTGTTTACATGGAACCTCAGCACATCCTCTGATACTGTGCACTTTGGATCACCTGTAATACCTGATGAAGTAAATATTATGTAAATAGCTGCTATACAGTCTAGGGTAGAAAATAATTGCAGGAGACTACATTTTCAGTATATACAAAGCATCTTTTTTTCCAAACACATTGAGTGTGCAGTTGTATGAATCTGCTGATGTGGGGCCCACAGTTATGAAGAATCAACAGTGTCTGCCTTGTTGAGAACAACACGGTTGCCTTGTCTACATGGAAAAAGGTTTTGATTAGCTGTTTTCTCCTTTAAACCTCCCAAGATCAAATGATATTCAATCATTTTGTAAATTGTAGAAAGGATGGAGATGCGTCATCAGGAGTTTAAAGATTAATTTTTGTGTAGTTCATAGAATGATGTTCTTTCTGGGAGACTTATATAATGGTTGCTAATTACAGCACAGCTTAGAAACAAGTTCATTAGTTGAATTATTAGTAGAGCTCTTTCAGTCTCTGTAGAATATGTTGATCTCCAAAAACCTTCATAAATTGATTTTATACCATTTAGGTGAAAATATTCAAAATATCTTTAGATGGCACCTTTGAGAACTCAAAAGTGTTCACTTTAAACCAAATTGAAAGAATTAAATTTTGTATATTTCTAAATGAAATACCTCGTATTTCACGCTGGAGTCTAAAAGAATGGTGTTATTCCAGAAGTTATCCTCATTGTGTGGGAGTTCGTGCATTGAAGGATAGAGGAATTGCTTCTTTACGGTAAGGAATCACAGTTTGACATGTTCTCAGGTTATTTGACTTTCTGAAGGAAGGTGGGGCCTGTATCTTTTCCTACAGAATATGGGCCAAGTAGCTCAGAATCAGTAAAATATGAGCAGCCCCTGTACTTCTGAGAGCACCTCAAAAACAATTCAAGCAACTTCCTCTAGCTTTTCCCGGGTTTCTCCTAGGCAGAAATAATCTACCAAATAAACCTGCAGGGAGACCGCCACACAACAGGGGCCTTGATCAGGTGTTCTGGTACACCTCTGCTGGAAGACCAGACACAATCTAGCAAGACCTTCAGGTCACAGTGGCCAGTGCGCTTGTCTCACTGTGACATCCTGAGGAGTCCCAAGTAATAACTGCCCAACAAGCGCTTCTTCCATTTCAGTTTCAAAAACTGTGGCACAAGAAGGAAAAAAAATGTCATTAAAAGATATTGCACTTACCCTAAGCGTGGTGTCTGTCATGCATACCTTGGTAGTAACCAATAACTACCTAACTGCAGCTCAACAAGAGGAAATCCTGTCTGTACTAGATTGGAAACCTACCTACGTAACTATTCAGTCCTGGTGAAATAATGGTAATTGGAGGAGAATCTACAACTTCTAATTTATTAAACCAGCATAATCCCTAACAGCAATCTATAAACATGTGTTCTTCTATACGCTGATGCAGATAATTTTCACCCCTCATCAGGGAAATGTCTCTTAGCAACAGAGACTACTACAGAAAACCACAACCAATCAAATGCAGAGGTATGGAGCCCAGTTCCAATGGATGCATCTACAAACCATGCCCACACCCAAGGCTCAGTGAACACTGCAGAAGAGAGAGCAGAAAGTCTGTAAGAGCCAGAGGATGGGAGTTTGCTGTGAGATCGTGTCTCCTAGAAATATCAGAAGCTACACTTGCAAATCTCACCCACGTCACTGCTCAAATGTGAGCTGAACCTAGATGGAAACAACTGGGCATGCCAAGCTGAATAGGGAAAAGTCTGTGATGCATTAACCATACACAAAGAACTACAGACCACTGAGGCAAGCTGAGAGAGCTGGTCTTCTCTAAGGAAGAGAACATCAGCGGATTGTCCAGTGCCCAATGTTCAGCCTTAAAAACATGCCCACAAGTAACGTCCTACGGATGAGTGCGTTCTATCTGAAATATATATATATGTATATGTATATGTATATGTATATATGTGATGACCATTCTTGAATGGCTAATCTGGAATTACAGGAACACCTGTAAGAGACTTTTGCTTAATTTGGAGTGGGAAATTCCACTTATAATTCAGATCTTTGAGGGGAGAATACACACTTTTAATGTAGATCTTTTGATCAGGGAAACCTACCTCTAATCTGGGCTACAGCCTCTCCTGGAAGCTTGTATAAGAACATGGAAGAAGAAGCCCTGTGGCCTTTGCCTAACCTGCAAGTCCAGTCCTTTCCTTCAGAGGTAATAGAGTCCACTTCTTGACGATTCTGGTATATACTGAACACCTGTTGAGATATCCAGTCTTGTGGACTGAACAATTCAAGGATTCTTGAAACTTGTGATCATAGGCAGTTGGATTAGATGGACCACAGTAAGTCACTCTAATAAATCCCATAAGTATATATATATATGTGTGTGTGTGTGTGTGTGTGTGTGTATGTGTGTGTCTATATATGTGCTTATATACACATACATATATGCATATATGCACATATATAAATGCATACACATATATATTCATTCTATAGGTTATTACTCTAGAGAAACCTGACTAATGCCATATACATTTACATATATGCATGCAATAACAATTATTTAAAGAAGAGACACTGAATTTGACTGAGAAAACAGAGGGATATATGGGAGGATTTGGAGAGAGGTAAGGAAAAACAGAAATGTGATTACATTATAATCCTCCAAATTAAACAAAAAATGGGGAAAAAGATTGCACTTGGTGACCACTTTAATGAGGTATAACTAGAAAAGTCAAAGATACATCTGAAAACAAATCACTACACAGATGTAGGTTTGAAGGTCTTCACCTGCGGGAGGCTCACCTGCAGTCCATAAAAATTAATTTACTGGTCAACTGATCTAACTTTAAATATTCTCTAGGCTTTACATACATCTACCTAGAAGCCGTCACTTTGATTAATTGTGTCTTTAGTGGGGAGGACTCAGCTGAAATATGCTCACCAAGGTAGCAGCTGCTGAGGAGAGAGTGAGTTCAAGTGGACTAGAAACTAAGGCCTGGTTTTCCTCTTTCCAGCCACCTGCACAGGGAACTGAAATAACCTGTGCGTGGAGGTATTTGGAAGTAGTTTGCAGGAAAGAAAATAAACCACATGCATTTTGAAAACTTGATTTTTATGGGGAGAAAAAAAAGTGAAGGTCCAATTTAGAGTACAGTTAAGAAGGCAATTTGCAAATGATTTAGGATATCTGAGTGTGCAATTTTATATCCAAATGGGAGAACATTTGGAGTTGCTGCGTGTTGCAAGCAAATGAGGTTGCGCTGGGAGAGAAGCGTGGTGAGTAGCAACTTCCTGTGGGCACAATACTGAGGACGAGGTAGTCTCAGAGTCACGGGGCACATGCAGTGTATGCACCATACAAACCTGCCATTCTTGGGGACCTGTGCCTCCCTCCAGGCAGGATGCAGTATTGCATCGATATGAAATCAAGTTCATTGTACACAGGAAAATGTTTCGCGGCTGCATGACCACAGCCAGTACACTCTGAGAGCACAGAAAAATTGAGCTCATTTGCCAAACCTCACCAAACCCTGTCTTTATCTGCCAGCTACTCCCTTTCACTCTAATTAAACTAATTAGAGAAATGCAAATTAAAAATGGGGGGAATCTGGGAAAGGAGACTAGAAAGCCACGAAGGGAAAGCAAGCTATTTATCTGAGAAAGGAAAAAATGCTGTACCGTGACTTTAGCAATTTAGTTTTAATTAAAACTCCCTGCTCTCATTCTGGGACAAAAGCAGTTTTTACAAGGTTCCTAAGTTGGTCTTGTTTTGTTTTGTTTTTGTTTTAGGCAGTGTTTCAAATGTAATCTTCCATTTTGAGTCAAAATTCCTAAAATAATGTACATGATTTATGGGAAAGGCCTAAGCTGTGAAACCAGATACAAAGCAAAGAAATTCCTCTAAGATTTCCAATCTGAACATGGAAATGTGTTTGCCTTTTGCGGTTATTCCTGTGTTTTCGAACTATGCAAAGTTTAATTAATTTTTAAAATTAGATTTCTGCTAATTTCAATGCCCCTCCCTCCAGCAGAGGCCGAATTCCAGGAATCCTAGGAAAAGGACCAGAAATTCCCCTATGGGCACTATGCGTTCCTCGGGGCGGCAGGCTACCGCTACTGTGGCAGAATCCCAGAATTCCTCCATTGCCAGGTGTGTTAGTGGGGCCTCTGGAGCCCCCTCCAGGGATGTCCACAGCACCATCCTCACACACAGGCGATGCATACTTACTGCTCTCTCTGACCCTTCCTCCTATCTGTTGCAGAAGTGTTCTCCCCTGCCGTCCTCCACGCAATGGGAAGCACTCTCCAATAGCAAGCTTCCCGAGAAGTTGGAGCCTAATGATCACCCGCAGATCTGCTACATCTTAGAAACTACATGGGTTGCGGGTCACCCCCACTGTGGCCCTATATTCTAGCTCTGTGACAGTTTCTTTGAATCACCCTCACACTTTGGGGTTCTCTGAGGAGAGGCTGCCCTAACATCTATCTTACAGTGTAACAGAGAAGTTGGAGACAGAGGTCTGCAAGTCAGGTTCTCTTATGTCTTCTCTGAAAGGGCAGCACTCTGAGATCTGATGGCTCCCCAAGGGTTCAGCAGGTGGTCAGGGACCACTGTCTTCCTACAGAAAATAAGACCCCAGTCTCTACAAGGAATTCCTTCATGCCATTCCTCATGACTTGAGGGACGTATGCATGTCTGTGTGCCTGCATGTGCATATGTCTGTGTGTGTGCGTGTGTGTGTCTTTGCGTGTGTGAATTAGAAAGGAAGTGCTCTGTGAAGAGAAAAGACGGAGTGCCATGCTCCTCTCTAATTGTACTACCAGCATTCATGAACAACTTGACCCAAGGCATTGTTTCCTTTTCCACCTGGGTATTGGTGGCTAGACTTGCTGGCTAAAGAACTCGCTTGGCCACTTTTTATAACTCACTGCATTTCTGAGTGGACCTTTTGAAGTAGCAATCAATAGATAATGAACAATGAAGTTGTCAAAAGAACAGTCTTCAGATGTTGGCTTTTAAATTATTTTATATTAATTCTAGTCCACAACATCCTGTATGTAGTTATCTATGAAATTCCTAGTAAATTCTGTGAGAATTAGTCAAACTTCTTACTATAGAATAAGACCTTTCCTCTTTCTTCCCCCTTTCCTCCCCCTCCCTCCTTTTCTCTTTTCCTCCTTCCTGCTTCACTGAACTTCTTACACACCTCCTTCTTCTGCCTGCTTTCACTGGCTCAACCTCTATTCTCTCCATGACCTTTTAACTGGATAGTTTCTTTAGGAAGCAGCAGAAATCTTTTAGGAGATACAACAAACTGTAACTAGGTGAGGAATAAGTATGGAGTTAGAGTGTGGTGTAACATACACTAAGGGAAAAAAAGAGTGTACCAACCTTCCATAGAAGCTAATGGAAAAGGACTCAAAGGAACTATGAATTTGGCAGTAATTGGCAAGCTAGCAGCAAGATGAAAGAGGAAGTGTTTGATCACTTATACAACTTATAGAATCTACGAGAGAGAGAGAGAGAGAGAGAGAGAGAGAGAGAGAGAGAGCCTGCCTTTAATTACTTTAATTAGGCAGGAAAACCTTAGCCATTGCTTGTAACAAGGATAGACAGGAATTTCTCCTGAGGGTGAACCATTATGAAAAGCAAGCCCAACAACTACATCTTAGTGGTCACAAGTAGGGGTTCTGTGGTATTTCATAGAGCAACCCTTGGCATATAGCAGATGGTGTTTGCCAAGGCTACATTCAGCATTGATGTGATGAGCCTCTACTCTGTTTCTTCTTACCTGTTAGACAGCAAGAAATCTTAAAAATCCCAGGGGAGGAAATGACAGCAAATATTTTTGGCATCTTAGTTTGAACACAGGCAAACACTTAGATCCACATACACACACAGCTTATATTAAATGGTAGCTAAGGGCCATATCTCACTGAGAGAGGAAGCAAGCACAGTCCATAAAATTAACTCTGTTCCAGAAAAAAATAAAACATGTAGTCTGTTCCCAGTGCTGTCTTTAATCAGTACCACCACACCAACAATTCCTTAAGTGCAGCGAGACAGTGAGGAGGCATGGAAAGGCTGGGTCAAGCCTGGAGCTGACTGCTTCCTAATGTGTAACTCTGCCCCGTGAAATAGGATGAAAGATAAAACCACTGTGACTTTACACTGTAGTCCGAAGAGTATAGTCTTAATTTAATAACACCGAGGAGACTTTTCCAAGATCCGTGCTTTCTGTGGAAGCTATTATGCTAATACATTTTAGGAACTTTGTTGGTTTTGAGATGTTACAGAATTTAAATGGTCAAGAGTTCATAGAAAGCGAAGCATAGTGTAGCTTACCAGAGACTGGAACCCCCCAGTTCTGATCTGACACTTCAAATGTGTTCTAGGACCTCAAATAATTTATTGCGTTTAACTTGCTTCAGATTTATTGTTCGACAAAGGATTATGGTTTGTTCTTGAAAAAAACAATTCTGTGCCAAAGGCCATAATGTTTCCCATTGTCTCTATCATTGATCCATATTCCTATAAGATTTGATGTCACTGCATGACTAAGAAATTAATTCTGTGCTCAGTTACCATGACGCCATTTGCTGGAGGTTTCTAAATACTCAGTCTCTGTTCATGTCTTATTGGCCGGCAGCACTTTCCACATGAGCTTTCCTGTCTCTCACCACCCTGGAGGAGGAGCCTGGCTCTATTGCACCTGGTGTAATTCAAAGTAAGGCTTGAGGTGGTGCCAATCAAGCCAAGATGCTCTTTGACGCAGTATCTCCTGGAGGAGTTAACTCCCCTTCCTGGCCATTTCATAGGAATTGTGCTGGCTACCAGACAAAGACAGAAGGCAAACATAGAATAAGCAAACACTGGGGGAGCTTCTATGTTGGATTCTTGCTTACTCCGAGATCCAGCTTGGACCCACAGTGTTTGGCATGACTGCTTGGGTGAAACCAACTAGATAAGACTATTTTTTTTTAAATCATAGATGAAACCTGTTTCACTTCCCCCTTTTAAAGATGTACCAGTGTTAAGTTACTGTTATTCTTCATCTCTGCCATTCATTCTGCCACCCTGGACCTTTACCTCATCATCTCTGAATAACCCCTTCAGCTGTAGAAAACACCCTGCCTTTGTGCCTGTAGCCTACACTGCCTGAATATATTTTTCTTCACAGTTTATTTCTTTACTGCGTCTTTCTATTTCTCTGGGCTCAGTCCCACCCACCATTCTTTCCCCCAATAGTGCAGTGTCTAACAGCTGCGACATTCCTCAGCTGTGCTCTGCATCTTGTCCAGCATCCACATCACTCTCATGGCATGAACTCTCCGAGAAGAGGCTGTTATTAGTGGCTTATTGTGTGGGTCAGAGAGGGAGCCAGTGTGTGGGGCCTGCTTTGCAGCTTAGAGCCATTATCTAATTGCCACAGGTACACTTTCTGCAATAAAGACCCCAAGAACAGTGAGCAGAATCAAAGTTCTAGCAGCATTTAAGAATTATGTTCATAAGGCATTTCAAAAATCTGGCTAGATGATAATTATAATAGTTAATGCTCATTGAGCAATAATATGCCAGACTCTGGGTGTACTCGTTTTTATGTAAGTGAACCCCTTAATTATCTTAGCCATCTTGGGAAGCAGATATTGTTTTTTTTTCCACAGATGATTTAATTCTGGAATTCCTGAAATTTGGGACCATGAGATGAGATCTGAGCGCTGGCCTTCAATAGTAACTTACGTATTGATAAAAAGAGTTTTGAATTTTGGGCATGGAACTGACACATGCCAGTCTCCTAAGGCAGCTTCAGTCTGAGGTTAAGAAAGACCTGGCTCTGCATTTTATTTGTACTGTACTTGAAATAGTGATCTCAGGCCTTGACCTGTACAAAAATCACCCTGAGAGTTTCTGCAGAACAGATGACTTGGTTCCCTCTGAAGAACTTCTGGCTTAGCGCTTGTGGTGGTTAATCTCACTTGTTAGCTTGATGAGATCTGAATCATCTAGGAGATGGGCTTTGAGCACTGTCTGCAGGGCTTATCTTGACTATGGTAATTGAGGTGAGTGGGAAGACACCCACTGTGAACCACACCATCCTTGGGACGAGGAGAAAATGAGCAGAGCCCAGACGGTCTCCACCCTCTGCTGATGGGATGCAGTATGAGCCGCTGTCCTGACTTCTGCCTGGACTTCCCACCACGGAGGCCTGTGCCTTCAATTGTGAGCCACAACAAACCTCCGGGCTTGTGTCAAGTCATTTTCTTGTTAGGATATTTTTGTTCCAACAACAGAAAAGCAGCTATGTTAGTGGTTCTTGGTGCTACCTCTGAGTTCACATGTCTTCCATTCTCCCAGGTAAGAATGCGGCTGCACAGAGCTGAGCTCAGTAGTGGAAGACTCTGAGACCTTTCAGGATAAAGGAAAACCCAAGAATGAAATCTATGAAAAAAGAACCTGTTTGCATTGAACTATACAAACTGCAACCTTCACACCTACATGAACAAGTATTCCTGATGATTGCACTCGAATAAAAGCATCTTTCATTTCAATGTAAGATGTAGAAATTCTATTTATTTGTGTCATCCTTACTCTGCTTTGGAAAACATCCAGCACCCCCCTCTTTTGCGAGACATAGGACAATTGAGTAAAAAGTATATGGTTCCCGTCTACCCCTTCCTTTCCAGCATTGAGGTTCCCTGCCAGGGGCTACATTAGTTTAAGTCTATAAACTTCCATTGACACCTCTGTGCATTGTGTTGGTTTGAATAAATGCATCATGGCATGTATCCAAAATCCTACTCAAAATTAAATTAATTGCTACTAAATAATCCAAGTTTTGTGTTTTTCTTTGTTCTTTGGAACACGTACTTTTCCTCAGCAGTAAAATCATTCTCATCTCATTGAAAGGACCCATCTGCTCCCACCGCACCTCTCTCCCCCTCTACTCCGTCCACTCACATTTTCTCTCTCTCTTTCAACTAGAGAAGGGATAATAGAAAAAAAACCATTGGCTAATTTAAATTTTGTTCAAAGGTAGGAAAAGTCCCCATAAAAGATGCTTTGCTTCAGACTTCAATGGCAAATCAGCCATGGGATTAAATGGATTAGTGTAAAAAGCTTTCTCAAAAGAAAAGAAAATCCATTCTTATTTTCTTCCCAGTGAATGTGGCTGCGATTTCAATGGCCCTGACGGTACCAGTGAGGCAGCCACCACACAGATGGACAGTAACAGCTGTCCTGCCACGCTGGGGTGGGCAGTGACTGGACGCAGGGCAGAATGCAGAAGACGCCTTGTCTCCTGTGAATCTTTTTATGGTGGGCCGGGTTTCCTCCACAAGGCGTCTCTTCAGTATATATCAGTGTATTTGACAGGCAGCGTGTTCTGGCAGAAGGACATAGGGGCTTTTGGGTTAGGTCCAGTCTAGGTTTAAATCCTGGCTTCGGAACTTGGTTCATCCCCACCTCAGAGATTATTAAAGTGATGGAGAACAGTGGCCGAGTCTGCCCTCTCCATTATGTGAGGCTTACAAGGAGCTTAAACAATGCCAGTGAGTTGAATATCACATACTGCCCAAAGCACCTCAATAGGGCAATCATCTGACTGTCCATAGAGCGAAACGTTCATTCATTCATCTGTCTTTATTGAATACTTGGGTTAGCACTTCATGTAGGCATTGGAGAATATCAGCAGTTCATTTTTTGTTACAGCTTCCTTCTTCGTAATTGATTTTACTAGGCATGATGTTAGCCTCGAATGTTTTAGATACCTATAAAAATGTAGGTATAGTACAGTATCGCTTATGTTTAAAAGTTTTATACAGAGATTGACTGAGCATAGCAGTGGCATGTACCTATAGCTCCAGCTATTTGGGAAGCTGAGATGGGAGCGTCACGTTAGTCCATGAGTTTAATGGCTAGCCTGGGCAGCATAGCCACACGTCCTATGTGAGAGCTGCCAACAGAGTGAATGAGAGAATGAGAATAAGGAACATTTTTACCTCGAAATGCAAACAGAAATTTTCTACACAGATGGCATGTTTTGTGTCTTTTTTCTCTGTACTAATTTACATTTAAACAACTTGTATTTGGGACTAAGAAAAGAACACTTTTCATTAAACCTTTAAAAACAGAGTATCGTGATAGCAATGCCGACGATCAGTAATCACTAATTCATCCTCCATGTGTTGAGGGCGTGGCTTTATACTCTAAAGGTCAAAGTGAGGAATAAGAAATACATCCTTCGCTTAAGAACGTTTCAACAGAGCCAAGGGGGAATTTGCTTGCCATATGTTTTCTTGGATTAATATGGCTAGAGAACCCAAATTAACATTCATCTCATGAATCAGATACTTATTCTCTTGTTTGCCACATCTATCAATATAAATATTTCACCTTAGTATCAACTTTTTTAAAGGAACAAAGAATAAATTTCCAACTTTTGAAATGAGGACCATTAACATGATGGGAAATGATGAGTATCTTACACAGGAAAACAATTACTTAAAGAATTTCTGAGTATACCCACATCCCACAGGAAAGTATCCCAACTCTCTGCTCCCATAGGACCTTGAGCTTAAAACCTTTATTTCTATCTCCCTCCCTTTTCATCTTGGTTTAGAGACTCATATTGACCAGTCTTCTAGGTTAATGTGAGCACAGCCAGGGTGTCCATTCTGTAATGGATGGTTGGTGCTTCTTTCCACGCCTGGGTGATCTTGAGAGGAAACATGTAGACAGAAGATGGCATTGTTGTGAATCTCACTGCATCACCACTTCTAGGACAAATGGGATCTCGTCCCTTGTATAAAATGCCTTAGCCCTTTCCCTCAATGTTTTAAATGTCACGTGTCCTAAAATCACATACAAGAATACGTTGAATTTACCAAAAGCTTACCAAACTTTACCATTTTATTTGCTCTGAAGTTCTTACTAGATTAGCAGGCAGACTCATGGAATTTTTAGAATGGCAAGGTGCCGCACAGGGCAGAGCTGCCCTGGTCATACTGTCAGAAGTGGAGATGATGCATCAGTCATGGCGTTTGCTAATAGTTGAGATGTTTCTACCTAGTTATGACACTGGAGACCCAAATCACAACTGTTTTGTGCTTGCTGCCAACACCACATAGTTTGTGTTTGTACTTGAGACCTGATAGCAACATATTTTTTTCTTGTTGGAAACCCATTTATCTGCCAAGGATTTCTACAAGCAAAAATTATTTCTTTTCCATACTTGATTCAACTCATTGTCATAGTTATCCAGCTTGAAGGAAGAAAACATTTACATAATGTACTTTTGGAAAGGTAAACAAACTACAATAAATCAGACTTGCTCTTTCTGTTTTCTGCCTTTGAAGAAAAAATTTTTGAAAAGGGTATGATTCTTATCAATTCATCATGATTTTCCTTAAGGATTTGGCTAGTTGATTTAAAAGAAAGAGGGAAATATATTCTATTTTATGCATATGTGCATAAGAGTGATGAAATGTAGTTTTCCTTTAAAGCACAAAACTTTTATGTGATTGGAAAATAAGGCAGAATATTGGAGTTTCCCTGTCCTAGTTGGGGTTACTGTTGCTATGATGAAACACCATGACCAAAAGCGAGTTGAGGAGAAACGGGTTTACTGGGCTCACATTTTTCCACATCGTGGTGGTCACCACTGAAGGAAATCAGGACCAGAACTCAAGTAGGGATGGAAACTGCAGGCAGGAGCTGATGCAGAAGCCAAGGAGGGGGCTGCTTCCTTGCTAGCTCCCCAAGGCTTGCTCAGCCTGCTCTCTTATAGAACCAACGACCACCAGCCTAGGGTAGCCCTCCCATATAAACCATTAATAAAGAAAATGTCCTACAGCCCAATCTAATGGAGGAATTTTCTTAATTTAGGCTCTCTCCTCTCAGATAGCTCTAGTTTTTGTCAAGTTGACAGAAAACTAACCAGTACCCTCTCATTAATGAATGGCAGGTAGCTAGTTAAATCATTTCTAGTCGTCAAATGAGGGGTTTGTGGTACCCACCCATGTGCAAGCCTTCTGGGGTAAGGTCAACAAGGGATCAGTGGTGATTCCAACAGTGAGTGATAGAATGCTCAACACACTTCAAGGTTATTTCTTGGGTTCTCACCAGGCAACACATGACACTGAGCGGACAGCATCACTGAGGCAACGTTATCCATAGGGAGCTCACAGCAGGGCAGGCAGAGATAGCTTGAACAATCTACAATAGATGGTACTGTGGGACCCATTATTCTTTTCAGAGGGGAGGTTGAATGTTCATGAGGACATATAATTAACGAGCAACAATGCTGAAATTTGAACTGCATGTTCCTTCCCTGTAATGTTGACTTTTCTGGAGGCCAGGCTGGAGGGGTGTTCTGTAAAGCATTTCAAGTGGGAGGCAGAGTGACAGAGACAACATGAGAGGGCTTAAGGAGGGAAAATGGAACGATATAGTATTGAGTGCATAAGGGATAGAGCTCTAGTGTCTTAGCTGGCCATCCGGCTTATCCAATTACTGAGACAGCTACAGTACCTACTGGGAAAATGACACAGGGGACAGCAGTCAGAGCAGGAAGGAAACAGTCTTAGCTTTAGATCCATTGCCTTACTATTGCTTATGACTCTAGCTCATATTTGGAGCCCACAGTAGAGAATCTGAATGGGATTAGAAATTTGTGGTACCTTTCCTAGAGAAACCATGGAGATAAAGTTATTTGAGGCCAGGATACTGATAAACTCCTTCCTCATAGTCTCTCATCATTCACTAAGCACAGAATGTTGGGAATGGTTATTCACAGATATGGTTATTTCTTCTGCTACTTTTTGAGTTAAATGCAAATCTTTCAGTTATTCCTTTTGTGTCATTGTTAGGGTGTTGGCAGTAATTATTTGACACTTTGTTTTTGTCTCCTGAAGCCTCTTGAGTATTGTTTTCAGATCTCTTCCTTCAGCATTTCTGTGATCTAGGCTTCTTTGCCTTTGTCCTAAAACGTATCCACATCCTATTCTCTGAAACTTGGCTTCCGCACATTTAATCACGCTCTGTGAAACATGCCCATTGTGACTCCCATTGCCCCTGACCTGCCACATCCCAGATGCTTCCTGTGGGACAGACCCCAGGCGCTGGCTTGTGAGTTACAGGAAGCATTGCTCGTTCTGTCTAGAGTTGAAAATGCTCTGTGTAAAAATGTGCCGCATTATCTCTTGATGATTGGGGTGATGGTTCCTATTCTTTTAGATTCCTGCTTTCTTCAGAAATTAACTTTCCACTCATTCACACTCCATGTGCCCCTACCAGAGACCATGCGCAGAATAGGTACATGGGAGAAGCTTGGATTCATGCCATGGCTTCTCCAATGAGAAAGGCTGAGTGGCAGGTCACAGAACTATGCCGACCTCTCATTGTCTCTGTTTTGGAGGAAGTGTGTCACAACTTCCCACGATGAGAGAAACCTTAGTGTTATGATATGTTAAATATAATTTTATGTCCACATTTAGAACTCGATGTGTTTGATAGTCTGTAAAGCCATGATGCTTCAGACAAAGCTGTGAGGCAGAACTGCTAAGAGGCAACTCTGTCAGAAGCAGTGATGAGTGATTTGTCACGCTTTCCTGCTTGGTGGACAGAAATGACGTGGTAGCTCAGGCCCATAGGCTGCTGAGAGCTTAGTCAGCAGGAAGCCAACATGTTGTGCCACACTCATTCACTCAACAAATATGCCTGAGAGCCAACTCTGTGTCTGGGCACTGTGCTGAAGGCTAAGGGACAGGTGTGCGGAAAAGACACTTGCAAGGCACTATGTGATCACAGAGGAGATGGGCAGCCAATCTAATCTGGAGTCAGGGTTGAGTTGGGTGGTGGTAGGGGGATGTACTCAACCCCAAGAGATGTGGTGGCGGTATTGCATATTAAAAAAACAACAGCCAAAACTTGGGAGACTGTATTTAGCTTATTCTGTATTTAGCTTATGAATAGGAGTTATGCAGGTAAAGAGTGTGGGTAGAGCTGAGAGAATGATTAAGCAATAGGAATGGAAGGAGCCTGAATAATGGGTGCAGGCAAGAATTTAAATACTATACGGGAAATCACAGTATTTTACCGGTTTCTGAAATGTAATTGTGAGACTGACTAAGGCAAAAGAAGAGGCGTGAAGTCTAACTATGTAGTCCTAGCCCAAGTGGTGAGAAATGAGGGCTGTGGAGATGGGCGAGATATTTTATTCATGTCAAGGAGCTTGATTTTATGAAGACATGGGGCTATTAAAGATATATATACTTCAGATGTACCATTAATGACTAATATATATGGAATTACGAGAATGAGTGTCACAGTCTTTAGGGTCCGGAGCCTTGCTATGTTTGGAGTGGTTGGAATAACAGAAAGAATGGATTTTAGAAGTAAAGAAATGTAGACTATAGTTTAATTGACCACCTACAGGATGGATGGGTGTCATAATCAAGAAGGGGGCCCAGATTTTCAGTTAGACTGCTTATTTGAGTGACTCAGAGAACATAGGAACAGAGAAAATTAATGGAGAAATTAATGATTAGAGCTTTTGACTTGTTAAGTCTACTTTTGACATTTAATTGGGTGTAATTATACAGATTATGTGGCTTTTCTCATTCAGCATATGTGTTAGACTATCCAGGGGGAACTGTACTGAGGATTTAAACTTGAGGGATATGGTGGCTAGTTTTATGTCAACTTGACACAGGCTAGAGTTACTGGTGAGGAGGGAGCCTCAATTGAGCAAATGCCTCCACAAGATCAAGCTGTAGGCAAGCCTCTAGGATGTTTTCTTAATTAGCGATTGATGTAGAAAAGTCAAGTCCATTGTAGGTGGGGATCCCTAGGCTGGCGATCTTAGGTTCTATAAAAAAGCAGGCTGAGTAAGCCATGGGAAGCAAGCCAGTAAGCAGCACTCCTCCATGGCTTTTGCATCAGCTCCTGCTTCCAGATTCCCACCCTGTTTGAGTTTCTGTCCTGACTTTCTTCAATGAAGGACTATGCGTGGAAGCATAAGACAAATCAGCCTTTTCCTCCCCACGTTGATTTTGGTCATGGTGTTTCATCATAGCAATAGTAATGCTAACTAAGACACAAAACAATAGTACATACATAGCCTTTGAACCTCAGACACAGGTAAAACCACATAGGAAGGGAACACAGATGGAGAATGAGTTAAAGAGGGTTCCTGGCTAATGTAAAGATGAAATATGAGAAGACCAGTAAGATAGGGAGACATAAAGACCAGGTTAGTATTACTTTAAGAGGCTTAGGGAACCAGGTCATTATAACTTTAAAAAGCAGGAAGTAGTCACCAGTATGAAGATCAAATCAACTTCCAGGATCAATTGAGAAATGTTCTGTGTACACAGCAACTTTGGAGAAAATATTGAATAATTTTAGTTGAATTAAGAATCAAAGGTCATACCAGATTCTCATTCAAATGTAAGGGTAGTCTATATTTCTGAGAAACTGGAGAAGGAATAAGAAATGTAAATGATAGACCAGAAGAGAGAATGAGATTAAAGGGGATTAAAAAAAGCTATTTATTGGGAAGTATGTATAAGTTTTATATATAACTTAATATGTATAATAAATATAATTTATACATTTATAAACTTAATATGTAAAAGTTTTATGCAAATTAATAATTACCTGAAAGACAAAGCACAGAGGAAGAAATAAGAATCGTTAATTTTTCAATGTTTGCAACACACTCTCCTACCCTGTGGGACTTCATAAAGAGCAGGAACCTTCATAAGGGTAAAGCTAGGAGCTGGGAACTCAGAAAAGCAAAAGCTAGTTAATCTGGTTTTGCCATCCACACAGATTTACTACCCAAATATGCCGTCTTTCTAGTTACTCTATGGCTTGGGGGTGAGCTGCCTAATTAAGTAGATTAGTTGAAAATATATGTGACCTAAGTCCTCCACATCTATCGAACTGACGCTGGAGTCTTAGGAGATAAAGGTGGAGACTGAAGAAGGGGAATAGGAGGCATAAGTAAAAAATAAATTGAAAGCACCATTTCTCATGATTAAGTTAATCTAAATAGTGAGCATGTTGCCTAAGACATGGGTTTTTGGATTAATCAAGCCAGCCTTGCTCCATATTTATGTGGATAATTGTGGATGACTTTCTGCTGCACCATGTTTTTATTTAATTTTCACACTAAACATTCAACCTTGTGGTACTCTCTGGATGCTGCCTTTTTCTGTCGCTTTTATACAGAAAGTGATTTTGCATTAAACAAAGATCGTAATTCTAAAGTCAGCCCAGTTTCAAGTGCAGGTAGGTAGGAGGCAGACCATCCATTAGTAGGTGACCCATGAGCCTCCACAAAATCTAAAATAAAAGGAGATCAATCACTCTTTTCTTTGTGAAGGATAATACCTGAGATTCTTTACTAGGCAGTGTGTGAACCTGTAAGGATATTCTTCAGTGCTGATCTTAGGCAGGTACATCATATTGCTGAGATTTGGTAAATAAAATCTTATTCAAAAGTGCAAAAGAGCCTTTAAAAAAGAAGATCAAATACTTTAGTTCAATGCAGGAGTCATTTTAAATGGGTCTATTTGGGAGGTAGGCATTTTTGTGAATCAGGCTTTGACAGATGGGAATGGTACTAGGTCTAGGTGAAAAGTGCATAACAGGCTGGAGTCAGAGACCCGAACGGAGTTCCCTTTTAAACTACAATGGTGGTGTCATCCCTGATGGGCAGTCGTAGATCATTAAGATCAGGTAAGGTTGTCAATCAAGGAAAGGACAGAACCCACAGAGTGTTGGCCAGGTAGACTGAACTGGGGAGAATGTAGTCCAGAGAACAGACAAATCTCAGACATAACAGCCAGATGCAGTTGAAAAATGCCTGCAGCATACAGAACATTTAAGAGAAAGACTGGGCCAAGGCTGGAAGTGACCTAGAGTACACATGTCGGAGTGTCAAAGAGGGATGGACTGTGCAAACATCAGATTCACTTGGAAAGAAAAGTGACACTGTTCTACAGTCTCCAAGTTGGTGCGGGAGAACAATTCTATATCTGTCAATTATGTTTTAAATAAACGCTGATTGGTCAGTAGCCAAACAGGAAGTAGAGGCGGGACAATAAGAACAGGATAATTCTAGGAAGGAGGAAGTCCATTCCTCCCCAGTCTTGCCCAGACCACGGAAGAAGCAAGATGTGACCTGCCCTGCTGAAAAAGGTACTGAGCCATGTGGCTAACATAGATAAGGATAATGGGTTAATATACATTATAAGAGCTAATAAGAAGCATGAGCTAATGGGCCAATCAGTTTATAACCTAATATAGACCTCTCTGTGTGATTTTTTTGGGGCTACTGGCTGTGGGACCTGGGCAGGACAGAAACCCTAACAAGCCTGGCCCTCATGTTATACCAAGTGTCACCTTTAATAAGTGTTTTAGTGAAGTCTGGTATTCCAAAGTTTTATTAGCATGTTTGATTTTATTTACCTGTTTTTGTTTCCCCCAACTGTTTTTTCACTTTTTCCATTTGGCCTCTCCCCCTTGATTTTTACCCTTATAACTTGTACCATTTTGTCTATACATCTTATCATATTTACCCACTCATGTTAAATATAAAGCACTCAGAGGTAAACACTCTACATATTACTTACTCATTTAGATATAGACTTTTGATAATACCTTATTGGGACATTCATTTGAGTTTTCCCGAATCTAAGGAATAACAAATATTGTGCCCATGTCTTAATATTAGCAAAGACCTTCTTGTTTACCTCTTTATCCATTTTCACAACTTTCCTAAAAGAAATTTTATAAACCTTGCTTTTTAGAGAAGAATGATATCACAGATGGTCTTGCCACTCTAAAAGAGTGGACCAATAACCCATATATTTTTATAATTTGAGGTGATCATAATATGATTTGGAGATGTGTGATCAAGGAAGAATAAAAATTATAGTACAACTAGCACCAGTGTCTCTGGCTGCTGCTGAGACCTCTGGGAAAAGTGCCTGTTGACTTCAGCGTACTATAGAACCCAGCTTCCAGCTACCTTTCATAGAGTCCAGAAAAAGAAAATGGATAGCTGATTCCTTCTAGATTTTTGAGAGATAATGGATGCAGCTTATAGGATTTTGTAGTTTTAACTTTCCAAATTTGATTAGTTATGAAGCTTGCAATTATGCACACACAAATGAAAATACATATGCATATATTAAATAGAGGTAAGTAATTTAATTTAATGGAGATAAACATTAGGACTGAGATTGGTTATTTGAAGTACAATAGGTAAAGTTATCTAATAATTACCATATACATATAAAATTATCCATTCTTTTTCAAAAATAAACAAAATGTATTATTATGGTGGACTAGAAAATACATAGTAGTCAAATGATACATTTATTTAATTTTGATGCAACCAATATTTAAAAAGTATCATTTTAGCATCAACATCACAATAGAAACCTATTCTAGCTTTTAAAAGTCCCACAGTCGTCAAAAGTTCAGTCTCTTTAAAATATCTCAAATCTATCTAAAGACCCCAAGTCTCTTAATTGTTGGCTCCTACAAAATACAAAAATAAGTTACATGCTCCTTATCCCATATGGGAAGAACCAGAACACAGCCATAAAAGCAAAGCTAAACTGAACTCCAAAAGTGTAAATTCAATCCCATAGCTCAGTGTCCTGTATCTGAGATTCACTCACAATCCCTTGGCCTTTATAGGACATAGACAACTCTACTTCTCAGGTATTCCCATTCACAGCACACGTAGCTCCTTTCGCAGGCTCAGGCCTGCTCCATTCTACAATACTTGGTAGTTATCCTGTGGTCCTGGCATCTCCAATATGTTGGAGTCTCCATAGACTGCACCTTCACCAATGGCCTCCTGGTCTTTCTTCAAAGACTTTGATCCTGTTACATGGTACCAACCCTCAGTCTCTTCCTATGACCCTTCAGTTTTTGGGTTTACACTGAAACTGAGGCTATACCGTCATTAATGTCCTCTCACAGAGCCAAGCCTCAAATACTCTCCATGACCCTTTCATACCTCCAAAACCAGTACCACCTGGGAGACTCTTATACATGTCCAACCTTGGTTGCCATCCTGGGATGCAGTTTTGGTCCTTTCTGGTCATAACTTCGGTGTTGTCCCTAAGAAAATACTCCCAGAAGACTTCTCTTTAATGATGCTCATCTTGTCTTAATTATAGCAGATTCCTCAGCCCCAGATAATCAGCATCAGTTGTCCCAGTAAAACAAAAGGGTCATGTTGGAGGAGAGAGCTTGTTGGTTCCTGGCCGCTTAGCCCCAAAATAATCACACAAAAACCATATTATTTAAATCACTGCTTAGCCCATTAGCTCTAGCTTCTTATTGGCTAACTCTTACATATTAGTTTAACCCATTTCTATTAATCTGTATATTGCCACAGGTTGTGGCCTACCAGAAAAGTTTCAGAACATCTATCTCCAGCAGAGGCTCCATGGCATCTCCCTGATTCCACCCTTCTTTCTCCCAGCATAAGCCTAACTTTCCCTGCCTAGTTCTGTTTTTACCTGCCATAGGCTCAAAGCAGTTCTTTATTCATTAACCAATAAGAGCAACACATAGACAGAAGGACCTTCCACACCAGGGTCACCTCAGTGGTGCTAGTCTCTTGTTACAGTTGATTCTTCAACACCAGCTAATCAGAAATCACATATTCTTAATATAAAATATTATGTGCACAACCCTGATAGAGTCATTGAAGGACTTCCATTCTGAAACTTCACAAGTCATGCCTCCATCACCTGCATTTCTCTCAGCATTCCTGTCTTCCAAACTCCCACAGAGAGACCTATTAAGCTGTAAGAACTTACTGGTTTTTTGTTTGTTTCTGTTTGTTTTTGTTTGTTCATTTGTTTGTTTTAGCTCCACACTTCTCCCTTAAACAATTCCATCAAGATTGTCACAGTAACACCCCACTCCTGACACTAACTTCCATCTTAGGGTTTTCTGTTGTTGTGATGAACACCAAAAACAAAAGCAACTTGAGGAGGAAAGTTTTTATTTCATCTTACAGCTTAATAGTCCACCATGAAGGGAAATCAAGGCAGGAACTCAAGGCAGCAATCTGAAGGCAGGAACTGAAACAGAGACCAACAGTGTTTACTGGCTTATTCCCCAGGACTTGCTCAATTTGCTTTCTTCTATGTCTGGTTTATCTGTCCAGGGGTAGCACTGTGCACTGTGAGTTGGGCCCTCTTATGTCAATCACCAATCAAGAAAATGCCTCACATACTTGCCTACAGACCAATCTGATGGAGACTTTTTTTTCCAGCTGACGTTCTCTCTTCCCAGATGACTCCAATTTGTATCAACTTAACAAAAAATTAACTAGCCAAATGTATAATTATCTTTGTTCAAAATATTTAAAACACACAGGAGGCCTTTTATTTTCAATTGAGGTTCCCTTTTTCTAGACAACTCCAGCTTGTGTCGAGTCAACAAAAATCTAACAAGCACAATATATAATCATGTTTGTTCAAAACGTTTCAAACATACTATTATGGTGGACTAGCTCAATATTGGTCAAATGATACATTAATTCATTAAAATGCAACCACTATAAAAGAACAGAGAAAAAGAAAACCTGAAATATATTCTTCTGATACATAAAGAGCTTCAATGGAGAAGAGGTTGCTTCTGCTTAATCAAGTGTGAGTGTGAAACAGACTCTCAAGAGATTATTCTCTAGTCCCACCACCTTGCATCTGTTGAGTTTGGCCCCGGCGGAGCTGGTTATGGAACACCTGATGTTGCCGAGGCCAGAAGCAAATAGCTCAGGGCAGCCAAGTGCTCATTACTCCCCACTGATGCATACTTGAGATGTTTTGAGGAGCAGAGGGAGTTCAAGCGATTACATCTCCAGGTGTGGAATCTCTTTAAACTCTAATTCTACAGCTGCTTGGAACACTGAGTTTTGGTAAAACTGTGAGCCTCATGTCTAAGCATCTCATCCAGGGAACCCCTGCTTTGTGGTGGCTATTTTTGCTCAGCACCAAATGCCTACCTGGAAATACAACTTCTGTCTCCCAAACTTACAGGCTGTAAGGTGAGGGCCAAAGGATGTATGTGTTCCCAATGCATCCTTCAAAGACAAGAGACTCTCTACATGATCAGCCAGGTAATAAAATGTCAGGAAAAAGTATCTTTTCCTTCAAGAGTGCACAACAGCTTTCATAGAGAAATTCTACTTGGGTGAGAGATTCCAGGTTTCTATTGATATTCTTTAATTTTAACCTCAGGAAGGAAAAATCTATCATGAATTTGTAGTAAAAAATATAAACATAAGAATCATCAATGTTCAACCTGAATGTAGAAAATATGCTTTACCTGCCATTGGACTAAATGAGACTGGCCAACAAGCACTCCAGTATTCATGGGAAAGATAATGAAGCATAATTGCACATCTTCCTATGTGGAGAATAGCTGGAAGCTTCTAGGCTGCTGGTAGGAATATAAAAATGATACACCACTATCAAAAGCTGTTTGATTATTTTCAGTAAAAAGATGCTTACCCCATGACTAATCCATTCCACATGCATCCATGAAAAGATTTCTATTAGAATAATAGCAGCTGTATTCATAATAGAAAAATGTTATCAAGAAAAGTTTAGCCAACTATGTTACATCAGATAGATAAAGTCATGAATGAGTAATGCTATTTGGTCAACACTAGACCACATATGTGATAGCAATCCCATAAAACTGTGCAGTGATTCAGGGGATGTCTTCATTTATGTTTGTACACACTGTGTTGTTCAAATAAGAAAATTACCTAATGATGTCTTTTGTAGAACACATCTCTGTTGTCAAGTAATTATGCATGATTGTTATTCAGCAATGAATGGGATAAACTCCTTATACATTAAAAATGATGTTAAGAAAAATTACCTAGTATGAAAATCAGAAGTATGATTTTATTTACATAAAGGGCAAGAACAAGTCAGATTCACCCCTCTGGTATAACCAGAATGGCAGTACCTGCGACGTTAGGAGGTGTTGCTGCCTGCCGAGGGAGTGTCCCAATGTTATGGAGTTGGTGACAATATTCTAAAAATTTTTTAGGCTACCTTAGAGTATAATTTTTGTAAAAATTTGTCAAAAACGGATAGCAAAGATCTTTATTAGTAAAATAATATAAGCATAGAAATTTTATGCTTTTATGCTTATTTTATTTTATGCTTATTTTAAAACTTCATTGGTTATAGTAGGGGAATAAGCTTTAAAAGTGAAATTTATGTAAAACTCACTGAAGACAATCTGAAGCAACAGTACAGGTAGAGACACCATGTTAGTTTAATGTATGTTACACATTTTATTTTTGGTTGACAGGGAGAGAGTTACTGGATTATTTGTAGAAATGTAGGGATAGACAGAAATAAAGACGGTTGATGGCTATATGTAACATGACGCATTGCTTTTTGGGGTTTCTGCCTGCCCAGTTCCCACAGCCAGTAAGCCCCAATAAAATCACACAGAGAGGTCTATATTAGGTTATAAACTGATTGGTCCATTAGCTCAGGCTTCTTATTAACCCTTGTAACTTATATTAACCCATTGTTCTTGTCTATGTCAGCCACAGGGCTCAGTACCTTTTTCAGTGGGGCAGATCACATCTTGCTTCTTCAGTGGTCTAGCCAGGACTGTGGAAAGAGCTTCCTTCTTCCCAGAATTCTCCTGTTCTCATTGCCCCACCTCTACTTCCTGTCTGGTTTTCCCGCCTATACTTCCTTCCTGGACAACCAGTGTTTATTTAAAACTTGACTGACAGAATACAGACAATTCTCCCACACCAGTTGTATATCAATTTAGATCACTATATTAGGCAGGATAGGAACGTCGCTTTATTTTACCACCTTAAAGACCATATGGTTTAATCCATCGAGAGATAGAGTCTTTAACAAGGCTATGTCCACCGAAGGTGCTTGTGAAAGTGACAGCTGCCCAGGACAAGCTTAGGACAAGTTATAATACAGCCAGTGGGCTAGGATTCCTTCCAGAATGTTCATGAGATATCAGTTGATGAGATTCCCATGTACATCCATGCCATGGGCATTTTATTTTAACAAGGGCTCTATCTATCTGTCTGTCTGTCTGTCTATTTATTAGCCTTGTGTCCTGCCACATCATCAGTTCTGTACAAACCCCCCTCTACCCACTGAGTAATCTTCTACACAAAGAAGTGATGGGATGAGGCAGAGACACTGAGTGTAAAACTCACTGGAACTTCAGCTCTTGTGAAATTAGTGAGTCTGAGGACATGGGCTAAAACAGTTTCTTTACATTTGCACAGGTGTCTGGGCTGTTTGGTTAGTCACACCCATCAATTTCATTACTAGAACCTGGAAGCATTTAGAAATGAAGTTTCAGCTTCGAGGCTTTCATGATAATTGAGGTGAGCATGCCAGAATTCTGTAAAATTATATCAAAAGGCTAGTGAGATGCCTAGGGCATGGATTTCCACAGCAGCCAGCAACCATGCAAGCTCAGCAGTGGGAGATCCCCACACAGAGGCTGCCTTTCTGTTGGGAAGTTGGACATCTTCTAAGCCATCTAGAATGTGGACTGAGAAGTCCACATCCAATAGCAGCTTAATAGCAAGCAAAAGTTCATGGGAAATGCAGAAACCTATTCCCTAGGAAAAGCATGGCTTTCTGGCAGGATAAATTACATACCTGTGAGCTCAGCTTTTTCTTAGGGCAGATGGCAGAGAATTTGTCCAGATGTGAGCATTCTGATTGACTGCACAGCAAGCAATAGAGCTAATCCAACACGTGAAATTTCAGTTTGGCTTTAACCTGAAGGCTTGAGTGATGATCTGTAGAGGGTTCAACTCAAAATGAGCCTCAAGCATGGTAGGCAGTCACCTACCAACTCAGCTACGTCCTCAGCCTGCAATATATATATATAAAAGTGTTTGCTGCATATGAGTAGTCTATTTTTTCAAAAGTTTAGCTGAAATCTCAACAAGGACCCTTGATTTCCTACTACAGGAATAATTTCGGTGGGCTGGGCTTAGAAACAACAAGAATGAGCGGTAGTAAGAGGTAAAACAGACACCAAGAAGATGGCCTTAAAAAGATCTTGCCTGCGGACAAACAATGATTATAAACAAATAAGAGCCCTTGTAGGAAGAACAGATAAAACCAACTACTCAGTGGGAATAAGGGGATTATAAAATCCCAGTCCTGGAGAATAATTTATGGTTGTGTGTTGTAGTTGGTTTGGTGTCAGCTGGATCAGGTCTACGTGGGTCTTTCTCCAGGTCACAGAGCTGGTTAATGAGCTAACTCCTGGGCAGTCTGAGTCCACAGTCAGCCTGTGTTACATCACACTACACTGTCACTCAAGACAAGCCATACATCTATAGAATTCAATTACAACACGTGCAATTTAGTGATGAAATGCAGAACATACACGTGTGCTTCTGGACAGCTCTACCCCACCTAGAGGGACAAAGTGAGACAGGGGATTTCAAGTCCATTTAGAAAAGTTGCTTTCTCAATCCTTTTGAGTTCCTACAGATCAGTTCACTGTCTCCCAGTGTATGGGAAGGCATCACACCTTCCTTCTTTTTAAAAACGTAAACACTCTTGAGCAAGTTCAGAACCTAAGTGAAAATATCTGGCCAAAGTGAGCAGTAGAGGCTACCAGAGTGAAAGGGCAGAATAGGAAAGCCCTGAAAGGGCAAGCGGAGATCACATCCAACACAATGCATAGGAAGAGCTTTGCCTAGTAGAAGAAATTGCACATCCATTGAAATCTAAAAGAATAAACCCATTGGAAGGGAAACATCCTGGATGGAAGTCAGTGGCCTCTACAATGTTGTGGGTGATGAATATTTTAATGGTCTTGTCCTTAGGTGAGCACTGGGAATAGTTGGTGCTGTGATTGGCTGCCCATGGCCTAGCCTTTTAGCATGGCCATTTTTTTCTCTTTTTTCTTTCTTTCTTTCTTCCCTCCTTCCCTCCCTCCCTCCCTCCTTCCCTCCCTCCCCTTCCCTTCTTTCTTTCTCCTAGTTATCTTGAAACCAAGACTCTACGAATAGCAGGTTCTTGTTAAAGAATACATTTGAAATGCTGCACATTGAAGCCAGGGCCTTCCACATAATTAGACGAGTGCTTTACCAGTGAGCTACCTCTGCTGCCTCAATATGCATATATTTCCCTCTATCATGGTCCAACTTTGCTGCCCAGCTTCTGTGCTCTCCATCCCTCATCTTACCCCAATTCATTACTCTCAATTCTAAGTGAACTGCTGCCTGTAATATTCCTGGATGTTTCTCTGACTGAAGCACTAAGAAACTCTTTGTTGCTTGAGCACACTATTCAGTCCTCACCTCTCTATCTGTCCCAATTTATCCTGTCTGGGTGGATTTTCTGTATCTTCCATTGGATGCTTGCTATGCTCAGTCTACCTCCTTTCTCACTAAACAACTTTCAGGACTGATCTTACCATCTCTCACATCTTCAGTTCTCACTTGACTGTGAAGGGTTTCTCACATCAGTATCTTCAGCGCCTAGCCTCTTGATAACAGAGATCCACACCCCTCCCCTAGTGAGGGCCCTTCCCTAGTGAGCCCACACAGGTCTAAACCTGGCATTGAAAAGATCAACCAAAGAGCAAACAAACATCTTTTGCTCCTCCACATCCCACGTACTTTTCCTTTTGAGCCAGGTGGAACCTTGACAGCTACCTGTGATTCTGGCACTTCAAATTGCCCATTACCTCAAATTCCAAACCTCTCTGGCCTCTATTCCCACTGGTACTTCCTTAAGTGTTTATCCTATCTCTATAATATAGAGATAATCTGGCCTATTAGAAAAACAAAACAAAACAAACACAAACTTCACATTCCCCCACTTTCATTCCCTCCCACGCTGATGCTGGAGGGGAATTTCTAAAATGTATTCTGACTGGCAAATGCAGCTATCTACAGATAACATTTGAAAAGTCTGCAAAATGTGTTTCATCTCATTTCTAACCCACTCTCCATTTTTCTTACTTTTTGTTTTCTTTCCTCATATTTACTTTTTCTCAAATCACCTAATCACTCACCACAAACTGACCCTGCTTGTTTTGTACTCGGAATAATTCTTCCCTCTGCCTTATACACATGGCCACTCTTTCCTACTCTTCACATCTCTCTCCCACCTAAGCACTCAACAGACCCTACCCCTGGCTCTGCACTCCTTCAGAGCCCAGATGATATCAGGACTATTCAGGGTGCTATGGACACAAGCTTCAATATCTACACTGCTCTGAGGGATGGAGGCACTTACTCATTCTCTCCCAAGCACCATCATTCTGCTCTTACATTTACTATACTCTTTGTTGCTTACTAAAGATTTCCTGCATGTCTATCTCCGTGACGAACATGGGAGCTCCTAGAAGCAGGGATATATATGATTTGCCTCTGCATTCAAACCTTAGATGAAGACAATGCTAAGTACAAGGACATTGCTTTATGAATAAAGGAAAGAGCTTTATCAATAAAGATAGGAGAGATATTTTTCCAAGAGGCTAGAGGTAATTCTGAACCCACCTCCAATTTGGAGGGCTTTACAGGCTTCATGATCACTGGAAATGTTAAAGAACGAAGTGTTAAAAAGTGTTGTTCTTATTTTCTATGAAGATACTCTAGGTATCAAGTAATGTATCATACAGCAATGGCTAAGTAATATCTGATAAAATTAGCAAACAAACAACTTAATGATTTGGAATGTTTGTCTACTTTAAACTGCCCGGCAAAGACAGCACTTTATTAATGGATAAAACACTCCAACCCTTTCATGCTGTAATGCAAAGCAGGAATCCTTTTCTCAGTTTTTCTTAAAGTTAGAGTTTATTTTATGTTAAGAAATTGTTCTGAGAATGTCTAATTAATCATTTGTTCCAACTGTTTGCTTAATATGTCTTCTTTGACCCAAGATTTTTTGGGGGGGCATCTGTTTTTAATTTTCATACATTTGTGTAAAGGAATGTCTCACTCCAGTTTTCTCAGTTTCCTTCCCCATGGCTGTAAGAAACCCATGCTTACAGAGCAAGAGGAGTCTAAAGACGTGTATGTTTGTGGTAGAGAGACTGTCTCCTCAGAACTCAATCATCCTATGTAGCCAAGGTGATCTCATTTGAGTCAAGGGAGCTTCAGAACTAAAATGGTAACCTAAGTGAAACATTTTCAGAGAAAACTTAGGAGCAAGGATGATTATCACTTCATAAATAAAAGAGCTTGATCACATATGTAGTACTCTAAAAAGAATATCTTTTTTTGAGTCTGATGTTGTGGCACACACCTTTAATACCAGCACTCAGAAGGCAGAAGCAGGCAGTTTCTCTGTGAGTTCAAGGCCAACCTGGTCTACAAAGGGAGTTCCAAGACAATCAGAGCTGGTACACAGAGAAATCCTGTCTCAAAAAAGCAAATTTAAAAAGAAAAAAAGAAAAGAATTTCATTATAGTAGGGAATAGGGATTCCAAATGTGCTTGAGATTTGGTTGATAATAGATGTTAATATCATTATAGTTTTTAAGGTCCCATGGCTGGAGAGATGGGCCAGTAGTTATATGGGTATTTTCTAGAGAGAAACTTGAGTTCAGTTTCCAGCTTCCATGCCAGGCAGTTTACAACTATCTATCTCCAGCTGTGGAGAGACCCACCCTTCTGTCCCCTGCACACTAGCACCTGCACTAGTGTGCACATGCTCACACATCCTGTATTCCTTTGAACATTGTCAATTTGAATATTTGAATACAATAGAATCTGAACAGATTTTCCCTCCACCAGCTCCTCCCAGATTCTTCCCAGCTCCCTACTCACTGAAATTCATATTTTTTATTGTTTTCTGCCCTCTTAAAAAACAGAAACAGGAAAAATAGCAAACCCCCACAAAAGCAAAACAAACAAATAATAAAAAAAGAAAATTAGGAAGAAACAAAAACAACCAACCCCCCCCAAAGCAAACCAAAGAAGGGCTCAAAAAATCCCCATTGAGTCTGTCTTGTGTTGGCCAAATACTCCTGAGCATGGGGCTTGCTCTGGAATGTGGTTGATATGCCCGATGACTCTCCAGTGGAGAAAACTTATTTTTCTGGAGAAAATTTATTTTTATTTCCCAAGAGGTATCTGCAGCAGATAGCTTCTTGCCTAGGGATTGGAATTTTGTGGCCACTTCCCTTCTCAAGGCTAGGGTTTTTACTGGGCTGGCCCTCTGTAAGTCTGTGCATGGTGTCGTAGTCTCTGTGAGTTGATGTCTGACAGTCCTGTCATGTCTGGAAGTCACTTTCCTTGGAGTCATTCACCACTTATGGCTCTTATAATCTCTCTGCCTCCCATTGACATGGTGATAGGGACATCTCATTTCGGACTGAGTTCGCCAAGGTCTCTCCATCTTTAAACATTGTCCAGATCTAAGAAGGAGCTTCTTTGATGAAGGCTGAGCAATGTTCTGCTCTATGGGTATAGCAATGACATTTCGTTCTTATTCTGACTTGGATGTTAGGTGGCAATTGCAAAATTATGGCTTGATAGATGACTTTGGGAGAATAAAAAGATGTGTCTTTCATGTGTTATGGAAATTGTAATTCTTGTCACATGAAGTGACACTCCTCTGAAGCAAGCACATAAATATATAAATGAATGTGGTTTTCCTTTTCTTCCTATATTTTAGTGTCATAAATCTATACTATGATTTGTGGATATACATTTTTAAAGCAAAATAGCTCTTGAATTATAAATATGGAAAGTTTTTGTTAGGTTGTAAATTATATTAACCCAAAGGAAATTTGCATGTCCTAAATTAAAGAGTAGGAAGAACTAAAGGCAACATAAATTATAAAATAAAAATTTATGAGCCCAATTCAATACCATGCAGCCAAACCTGAAAATCTATATTTTTTTGAGCTCTTCAGATAATGTTGAAACAGTTAGTTTTGCAAAAAGCACCGGCACGAACCCAGCCCTCTACCTGGAATTATTTTAATACCTGCCATACTATTTTCCAATTCTGTTTGGATGTTATCTTTGTCACTATTCTGTTGCTGAAAAGAGACATCATGACCACAGAAACTCTTAGAAAGGAAAACATTTAATTAGGGATTGCTTACAGTTTCAGAGATTTAGTTCATTTTCATCATGGTGGGAAGCAGTGTGGCACACAGGCAAAGATGGTGCTGGAGAAGGATCTGAGAGTCCTGTATCTGGATCTTTAGGCAGCAGGAAGAGAGACACTGGGCCTGCCTTGGGCTTCTGAATCCTCAAAGCCCACCCTCCAATGACACACTTCCTTCAACAAGGCCACACTTCCTAATCCTTTCAAATAGTTCCATTCTCCGGTGACCAAGCATTCAAATCTGTGAGCCTATGGGGACTATTCCTATTCAAACCACCACAGATGATAGATGTTTTTGTGGCTAGTGACACAGCCAGCACTTCCTTCTTGCTTCTCCCAGATGATGGTGAGGCTATCTGTGGTAGGTCATTTTGATGGTTCCAATACCTAGTTAACCCCACTTACAGTTGTCAGTTGGCTGCAGGGAAACATGGGGTGGATTTTAAATATATTTTATCTCTCTACAGTTGAGAATATGTCTATAGACATAGTAAGTTACTTGGCAAGATAACACATAAAAGAAAATTTTGGAAACTTCTGGAAATAGAAAACTCAGATCTTACAAGACAGCTTCCAGTGATTTTCACATTAAAAAACTCTTCGCAAACATTAATTTATCAGCCATGTTCACTACCATGTAACTGTCAGGTCCGGCCCAATATATTCATCTGTGCGTGCGGGGAAGAGTGAGGATTGAGAAAGAAATAGACAAGAGACAACAGATAGAGTTGGGAGGGCATCCAGTAAATACTGAGATTCTCCTCACATTTACTTCTCAAAGCCTTTATATACTCCAATCCAAAAAGGAGGGAAGGCAAAAGACATTTTTACTAAGATACAAAGAACAAAGTCATTATCTTCTTAATATCCAAAACATTAAGTAACCACTCCCTAGATCAAAACATCCTGTTAGCCACACCTTAGGTCAAACCTCCTGACACATAACCTTAAAGGAGGAAGAACAGGTCTGAACTTTCTGACCTTTAGTCAAGGTGGAACACATCACTTCTGTGGGCTCCCACATAGGTTGTTTTAAACACATTGCTAAGTTCTCATCAGAACACTGAGGATTTTACAATATAATAGACATCAGTTGTAATCGTTCCCAGAATCCCTTTTCTATTCATGAAAGCACTTGAATTATTATTGTAATGCCTGCTTGGAATGGGATCTCTCCCAGTCTCTGGCTTAAGGATGAGAGTGTGTCCAAAACCAAGGTGCTTAAAGACGAAATGACTGACTGCTCTTGGAAAGTGGGGGGAAATCACCAGTAAACTGTGTTTGAACCAGTGGGAAAGAGCAACTTTTCCCACCATAGTCCTACTGGGTAGGAGGTCGTCTCTTGCTATTGGTACTGAGATTTAACAGTGGTTGGAAACTGATGCCTGAGGAATAAATTTATTGTGGAGGAGAAACAGTGGTTTATAGTGTCACAACTAAAGTATCTGGGATCTACTTACAGGCCTGTTTTTAGGTGAGGCACCATAGTCAATAAATTGACTATTGGTTTGAATCAGTTGGATTGAGTTTTTGTTATGCAGAGATAAAAGAGATTTGGGGTAAAATATTTGATTTATCAATCATGTAGTCACCCTGCCCTCATACTTTAAGATTAATTCTTTACTTCCTCTTGGGACATTATTTATTATAAAAGACAAGTGTTCCTCGAGTTCTTGTGTTTGTCGTTCACATAATCATGGGTATCAGTAGAACTCACCTGCTGCCCATCGATTATGTGGGAAATTGTTTTGTCACTGCTCTTTCTCTAAGACAGTGGTTCTCAAACGTCCTAATGCTGTGGCCCTTTAACATAGTTCCTCATGCTGTGGTGACCCCCCCATAAAATTAATTTTGTTGCTCTTCATAACTATAATTTTGCTACTCTTATGATTTTTAATGCAAATGTCTGTGTTTTCCATGGTCTTAGGCAACCTTTGTGAAAGGGTCATTAGACCCCCCTAAAGAGGTTGCAACCCACAGGTTGAGAATCCCTGCTGTAGCCCCTTGAACTCTTATTAAGTAAAAATGCAATGCCTTTGGTACCTTACGAGACTCCAGATTGACAAGACCTAGATAAAAATAAAGTCAGAAGTCACGACTTTCAAAATCTGCAACAAAGCTGAAGCAACCACAAGAGCAGCACTCACCATGGGAACAGCCATTGATGCCGGTGGAACAGAGTAGAAAACTCAGAAGAGCTATACTTGCAGTTAGCTGAACTTCAACAAAAGTGCAAAGAATGGGGGGAAGGGATGCTTCAATAAACCATGTGGGGAAAACTGGCTATCTAACACCAAAGGATAAAACCCACTTCTAGGTAATGCTTTGTAAAAGAATGAACTCAAAATAGATTAAAGACTTAAACACAAGAAGAAAAGTGTAAAGCTAGCAGAAAAAAATAAGAAAAAAACTTCTTGATAGTGATTTAGGTAATGTTCCCCCTCCTTTTGTAAATAAATAATCACCACGCCCCCACAGGCAACAAAAGGAAAAATAAACAAGCATGATTACCGGGAGCTGCAGGGCTCTGGCACAACACAGAAAGAACTGACTCAGCAAGAAGATGAAACCAACTGACGATTAAAAAAGGACAGTAGTTCTGAATGGATATTCTGGAAAAGATGCCACGAGTGACAATCAGATGCATGAAGAAAGGTATGGTATCAATAATAATCAGAGAAGTGCTTAATCAAAAGCCACAATGAGCTGCAAACACACACCTGCTTATAATTGAAAAGATGAATGGTAGACAGTGCCAGCAAAGGCAGAAAAACAGGAAGCCTTGCATGCTGTTGGTTGGAATGCAAATTTGTTCGGCCATTACAGAAAACCCTATGGAAGCTCCTCCTCCTCCAAAGAACTAAGAATGAAAGTACCATGTGTCACACTTCCTGGCTTGCATCCAATAAATAAAATTCAAATGTCAAAGAGATATTTATGCTCCATACATTGTTACAGTATTCATATTAGTCAGGTATGGGATCAACCTAATGTCCCTTGATGGATGAAAATATGCTAATGAACGTGCCTCACACGGTGGTATGCTATGCCTTAGAAGAGATGTTTGTAACAACAATGAATGAATCTGGAGAACATGTGTTAACCGAAATAAGATAGATACAGAAAGACTAACATTGGATAGTTCCTCTTCAAATGTGGATCTGAAAAAGCCAAGTTCTTATACACTGAGTAGTAGAATTATTACTAGTGTTAGGGCCTGAGGGATAATCTGGGGCTGGAAACTTGTTCCTCAAATGGTACACATTTTCAGTTAAATGAGTGAATATACTCTGGAATTATATAGCATGATTAGTATATTTCATTTTAGTATTAGACAATTATTTGATTCTTTATTCCTTATCCTAGTACCAGGCTCTCCTTATATGCAGAAATTTACAGATTTCTAGTCTTATATAAAATGTCACAGTATTTACATATGATCAACAAATCCTTCTGCATACTATAAATCACCTCAAGGTTATAATAGCACTTAGTAAAATACAAATTATACGTAAATAACTTTTATAGTATACTTTTAAAGGGATAATGTGAAGAAATATCTCTATGTGTTCAGCATAGGTATAATTTTTTTCCAAATAATTTTGATCCATGCTTAACTAAATCCATGAATGTAGAACCTCTGCATAAGGACAGTAATGAGACAAAAATTGCTGAAATGAACCAAAATTTTAACATTTATTCAGTAGTATTAACAAATCACAAAGTAACAACACAGGACAGTCTAGTTATCCACATGTGCTATGTTCTAAGATAGTCAGTGCCTTAGCTTTAGGCATTATTGTGCCTTGTGTATACTACATTGTTTTCCTATGTAAATGCATTTATGTAGTTTCACTTACAAATTAGGCACAAAAGGATTAATAGTAACATATTAAACAAACAATTCTAACAATAGACTAGTAAAAGTTGTGTGAATGTGGTTTCTCTCAAAATACCTTCCAGGGTAAATTTTAGGTATTATAGCATATGATGTTTTGCTTGTCTCATTAAGAACATTTATCTTTATGGGGCTGAAGAGATGGCTTAGTGGTTAAGTGCGGAGGCCCAAAAATGTGAGCCTATTCCACCTTGTCTGAAGGCCAGGGAGTTTTAGCTTGCTCAAAGTCATTGACAACGACTGTGACTACCCAGCCTGACCTAGGGTGTGGCTGCTTAGTGTTATGGAGATCAAGGTGGCCCATAGAGGTAGATCCACTCCACCCTGACCAAAGGTCAGAGAATTCAAGCATACTTTTGCTCCTTCTTTTGAATCAGGAGGTTTGACCTACAGAGCAGCTGCCTTCAGGATACTTGGCCTAGGGTAGATTCATTGCTTAAACAACAGAATGTTTTTCTCAAGAAGTAATGGCTTGATGTCTCAGAGCACTGCAGCAAGTTCTAGTCGTCCTTGGTATCATGTTAAAGCAGTCTTTCACCTTCTTTCCCCCTTTTTGTATTGGGGTATAAAAGTGTATGGAAAATTAAACACAAGCAGACTCAGAAGAAGAATTGAGCATTCAATAATCCCTGAGTCACCCTCCTGGTACTATCCTATGTTTCCTTCTTATCTCTGTTTCTCCTCCCTAACATTTATAATACTCATGCCCCTACCCTGGAACATGCAAACCCACCACGGCTAGGAGCCCGGCAGAAGTCACCCCAAAAGGGAGGCTCCCAACATATGGCATCCCAACGTGGTGCAGCCCACGACAGTTAAGAGCATGCACTGCTCTTTCAGAGGACCTCAGTTCAGTCCCTAGCATCCATGTGAGGTGGCTCACACTGTCTGTAACTCCAGCTCCATGCAATCCAAAGCATTCTTCGGGCCTCCGCAGACACCTGCATTCTCATAACAGACACACACACACACACACACACCCTTCCTCAAAGATATACGTGATTGAAAACAACAGAAATGTAAAAAAGGAGGGAAGCCTTTTATTACTATCATTACTCTTTTCTTCCCATCTGACTTCTGAGCATCACTACTCTTGCATTCTGGGGCCATTATTAAGGGACACAAGGCTGCTTGAAAACCTGCTCTGCATTAGTTATACTAATAACTGAGGTGTTTATGTATGAACCAAGCAACAGGCGGTTCACATAGAAAGAGTGGGTTCCCTGGATAAAGTCATAGGGCTGGGCAGAGCAACATGGCACAATTTCATCACACTCTCCATGATAGTATATAACTCAAGGCATATGAGTTTAGCTGGGAAGCTTCCAATGGGTAGTAACTGACTCTGAGTAACTGAACCTGCAGGAAGTGAAAACTGCAGTGTGTGTGCTTGTGTGTGTGTGTGTGTGTGTGTGTGTGTCTGCGTGACTGTGCATGTGTGGCAGGGTGAGGCTATGGGGCTTCAGAAGAATATTGCAACAGCATCAGAGTCAAGATCAAGCGATATTATAAAATTGAAACGTACCAGTATACATGAAAATAATTTGGAAAATGAAAGTACACAAATTAAAAATATATTTTTACTATTTTAAAACTGAGTACCTGGTGTTTAAATCAGCAAATGGATAACAAGTGTTTAGCTTTATTTTTGCACAGAAGTGACATGATCTGATTTGCAGCATTTAGAAATTGTTCTCAGCATACTTTTGGCTGCACACTAAGGGCAAGACAGTGCTAGACTGAAGGACATGTTTTTGCATATCAAGGCGACAGAGGTGGATTTGGGTGGTCAGCTGCAGCTGTCAACTGGAGAAGGACCAAGGAAATTACTAACCACACCCCTAGCTCTCTGTGATGGTGTTCCCTAAGAGGATTGACTCAGGAAGAAGACAGGAGGAAGGATGAGCATAGTCCATTCCGAGAC
>PVIU01018558.1:0-38780 GCA_004026605.1 Ondatra zibethicus
TCTCTCTCTCTCTCGACAGCATTTCTCTGTGTAACCCTGGCTGTCCTGGACTCACTCTGTATAACAAGCTGGCCTCTTACTTGGAGATTAGCCTGCATCTCGAGGGCTGGGATTAGAGGCGCAGGTCAACCCCACCTGGCTTTTTTCTCTTCTTTAGAAAAAGATCGGGTGCACACCTTTAATCCCAGCCCTTGGGAGGCAGAGGCAGTCAGATCTTCAAGTTCAAATCCAGCCAGGTCTACAGAGTGAGCTCTAGGACAACTACACAAAGAAACCCTGTCTGGAAAAACCAATAAATAAGCTGGGTGGTGGTGGCACACACGGGACACAGAGGCAGGCAGATCTCTGAGTTCGAGGCTAGCCTGGTCTACAAAGTAAGTTCCAGGACAGCCAGGGTTGTTACACAGAGAAACCCTGTCTCGAATATACCAACAAAACAAAAAAAAATAAAAACAAAACCAATAAATTAAAGTTTTAATTATTTAGTGACTATGTGTATATGTATATATGTAGGACATACTCTTGGAGGTCAGAGGACAGCTTCCCTGGAGTTGGTTTTCTCCTTCTTCCATGTTCGGGCTTAACCTACTAAGTCATTTCCTTGGTCCATGACTTCAATTTTTGTTTTGTTGTTTTGTTTAAATCGGAATTTTTGTAAAGCCATGGACGGGAGGGGTGGGGGCGGGATAAAAGGAGCAGAGATCTTAACTAGAGTAGTTTGGAAGAACACATGTGTTATGAAAATAGAGGAAATGAATACTTGTGTTAACCTACTGTTCCTGCTCCCTGGAGAACATCAGGTCCTGTTTCTGGGGGGAGGGGTCTTTCTAGTTGTGAGGCAGCAGGGTTACTGCAACGAACACTCGGTGTGTAGTAGAGTGTGCAGAGTGGCCACCTGGTGCCCAGGAGCAAGTATTAGGCGTGCTGTGAGAACAGCTTTACTAGGGAAGGGCAAGGTCTGCTTAAGTGCAACTCTCCCCTGACCTTGGCCAGGTCAGGTCAGGCTTGGAGGGCGGGGCTATGGCTGTCATTTGAGTTCTATGCCTCGGCCTTTTGAGAACTGGTGTCACTCGGGCCTTGCTAGCCAATCAGGGCCTGGGAGCGCTCCGTCTAATCAGGAGCGCTGACGGGCAGCGAGAGGCGGGCTCCTATCGGCCGCCATACTGTGGGCTTGGCGCCTCGGCCGAGGGACGAACGCTGTGCGGCATCGTGAGCCCCGCCGCCGGGAGCTGTGAGGAGCCTCGGGCGACTCGGGAAGCCGCGCCATGGTGAGCGAGGGCGGCCGTCCCTGCCGGCTGTGCTGGATCCTCCCCGGGGCTCGGGCGGGGCCGGCAGCGCTGTCCTGTGTTTTGTGGCGCCGGGCCCGTATACTCGTCCCGCGGGCCGCGCCTGCGCAGAGCATCGCAGCGGGAGCCCCGCCCTGCACCGGTGCTGCCAGCTTGATCCTACTTTGGGTGTCTCATCAGAATGCTGTGAAACTCTAGGTCGTCTAGTTCCTGTTATTTTCTAGAAGTTCTGAATTTTGCATTTAACATTTGGATCAAGCATTCACCTTGAGTTAATATTGTGAAACGTTAATCTTTTTAAAAAATTACTTTTATGTGCTTTGGTGTTTTGCCAGTATGTATGTCTGAGGGTGTCGGATCTCCTGGAACTGTAGTCGCAGACAGTTGCGAGCTTCCATGTGGGTACTGGGAATTGAACCTGGATCCTCTGGAAGAATAGCTAGTGCTCTCGACTGCCCCAGTATTAAAAGTTTGTCTGTAAACGCATTGGTTCTGCCAATACATTTTACCACTCTCCATCTCGTTGGATTAAAAACCTGTAGTCCTTGCTGGATGGGTTGGTAAACCTTTAATCCCAGGATTTGGGAGGAAGAGGCAGGCAGATTGAGGATAGCTTGGTTTACACAGCTAGGGAATTCCAGGTTAGCCAGGGCTCTGTAGTGACACCCTGTCTCAAAGAGATGAGTGCATGGCCTGTGATGATGGCTCAGTGCTTAAAACAGTATTGTTCGCTGGGCAGTGGTGGTGCATGCCTTTAATCCCAGCACTCAGGAAGCAGAGACAGGCAGATCTCTGAGTTAGAGGCCAGCTTAGTCTATAGAGAAAGTTCCAGGACAGGCTTCTAAGCCACACAGAGAAACAGAGAAACCAAAAGAAAAAACGCTCTTATTAGGGAGCTCAAGTAACTCCAGTCCCAGAACAGCCAATGGCCTCTGCTGTCCTCCGAGGGGCTGGAGAGTTGGCTTAGCAGTTAAGAGCACTTGTTGCTCTTACAGAGGACACAGGTTCAGTTCCCAGCACCCACATGGCAGCTTACAATCTTCTGTAACTAGTCTTGGGATCCAGGCCTCCTCTGGATCCACAGGCACCAGGCATCCACATGGTATACATACATGTATGCAGACAGAACACTTATGTGCATAAAATAATAAATCTAAAAATAAAGTAAGTTTTCTCTCAGTCAGAGAGGTGTACTGCCTCTCTTGGTATGTATCTAAAACTTAGACTTCTGCTTTGCCCTTAAGACTTTTTGATTGTTTAAAAAAAGTTAAAAATCTTTTTTAAAAAAATGTAGTTCTTGTCTAAAGGACTTTATTAAGTGTATGTATATCTGTGTCTCCTTTCATCTGTGCTGCCGTACCGGGTGTGATATCACTGTCCATTCGGTTCCCTGCTGTTACACAGGACACTGTAAAGGACACTGGCAGACATTGTATTCATCATTAAACAGTTCATGTTTTCTTATAGTTACTGGTTTTAGTCATATAATCTCATGAGTTTTTGTTGATTCTTGGAATTTATTGTGAAGAAAGACAGTTTCTTTTTTTCTTTTCAATGCCAATAGCATCCTTCATCCTTTGCATGTGTGCAGGCCTGTGCGTCCTTTTTTTTTTACTTTTTAAAAGAAACCCATCCTAAAATGGGTGGTGGCGCACGCCTTTAATCCCGCACTTGGGAGGCAGAGGCAGGCGGATCTCTCTGAGTTAGAGGCCAGCCTGGTCTACAGAGTGAGTTTCAGGACAGCCAGGGTCACACACAGAAACCCTGTCTTGAGAAACAAAACAAAACAATATATTCTTTTAAAATGCTCTTACTTTCTTTGAGGCAATTAGGCAAGGTTTTACTATGTAGCTTTGGGTAGCCTGAAACTTACTATGTAGACAAGGCTGACTTCAAATTCTTAGAGATCCGCCTGTCCCTGCCTCTCCAAGTACTGGGATTAAAGGCATGCTCCACCATTCCTGGCCCGCATCCCACACATTTTTATTTTTATTATTTATTTATTTATTTTGGTTTTTCGAGACAGGGTTTCACTGTAGCTTTGGAGCCTGTCCTGGAACTAGCTCTTGTAGACCAGCCTGGCCTTGAACTCACAAAGATCTGCCTGCCTCTACCTCCCAAGTGCTGGGATTAAAGGCGTGCGCTACCACCACCCAGCTCCATGCACTTTTAAAAGGGCTAGTTTCTTTTTAAAAGATTTATTTCATGTATATGAGTGTTTTGCCTGCATGTAAGTGTGTGTACTTGGTACCTATGGCCAGAGGGCATGTTAGACCCCATGAAATTGGAGTTATTGTTGATCATGGGGTGCCAAGTGGGTTCTATGAAAGAGCAACAAATGCTCTTCTGAGCCGTCTCTCCACTTCTCTTGCCATGTATTTTTCCAGTTATTGACATAATCATATTTTCCTACTTCCCTTGTTGATAGTGTAATACATTAAATATAGGATTTTTTTTTTTCCTTTTTGGGTGCCGGGGGTTTAGTCCAGGCTTTGTGCATTCACATGTGCATTTGTGTATGGTTTAGTACTCAAAGTTAACTCAGCTTCAATTAAAATATTTTTTGTTATCGTTTATTTATGTGTATGTGTCTAAGGAGGTCAGAGGGGTGTCGGGCGCCCTGGAACTGGGGTTATAAGTTACTGTGAGCTCCCTGGGGTGGGTACTGGGATCAACTCTGCTGCTCTTTGGGAAGTAGAAAAAGACAAGATCTCCTGAGTAAATCGGGAGCATGGGGACCTTAGAAGAGGGTTGAAGGGGAGGGGAGAGAAAGGGAGAGAGGCAGAGAAAAATGTATAACTCAATAAAATCAATTTAAAAAAAGTAAACGATACATGCTCTTAAGTGCTGAGCCACCTCTCCAGCTCTCATAGCTTCGGTCCTGTTCTGGCCTGGAGGTCACGGCATTAATACCACCTTGCACTGGAACCCATTTGTGAGATCACAGATGTGTGCCGTCGTACCTGGGTGTGTGCTACCTTAGAAATACAGTTTAAGCTGGGCGGTGGTGATGGCACACACCTTTAATCCCAACATTCGGGAGGTAGAGGCAGGCAGATCTCTATGAGGGTGAGGCCGCCTGGTCTACAGAGCAAGTTCCAGGACAGGCTCCAAAGGTATACAGAAACCCTGTCTCGAAAAAAAAAAAAAAAACAAACAAGAAATTTTCCATCTGTTTATAGTTGGTTTTTGTTTGTTTTTTCAACTTACTGTCTGTGTAGGATAATATTGGTGTCATAGTTTTAAATTAGGAAACATTTTATTTATTCATTTATTTATTTAAAGACAGGATCTCACTATGTAGATCAGGCTATCCTTGAACTCAGAGATCCGCCTGCCTCTGCTTCCTGTATGCTGAAATTAAAGATGTGCACCACCACTTGTCTATCATTGTTTTAAGTTTCAGGGTCTTTTTGATATATCCATGCCCATTCAAACTATTATCTCTTTTTGTGTGTCTCTTGATATAGTATTCATTTCTAAAAATTTCATTTCATCTAAATTAGAAACATTTGACCACGGGATTGCAGCATTTGTCCTTTCTATGTGACTATGGTGCTCCCCATAGGCCCATGTGTGTGACCAGGTCGCCACCAGCTGGTGGGTGGCTCAGCTTTTAGTAACTCTAGCACTGAAGGATCTGAGTCGTTCTGACCTCCGCGGTCTGGAACACATGTGACACATACATAGAGACACTTAAACATACACATGAATAAGTATAAAAATAAAATCTTGGGGCTGGAGAGATGGCTTAGAGGTTAAGAGCACTGACTGCTCTTCCTAAGGTCCTGAGTTCAATTCCTAGCAACCACATGGCAGCTTGTGCCATGGACCATCTCAGGGGAGCCACCCAGACCATGGGAGAAGCAGGGTCTTGGTAATCAGGAAGGTACAAGTTCGGCGAATGACAGACAGACGCAACACATAAGAGAGTGGTTGGAATCTGCTGTGATTTTACTGAATTCATGTTTTCATTATATAGTATTCAAACAAAGAACAAATCAGAAGGTCATGTATGGCACAGTATGAAAGCTTCTTTTAGTTACATCAGTGATTTCTAAGAAGAGCATATTGGTGTTAGGCGTAAGACATCCTTAGAAGAGGGACTCTTGTCCTTGGGAACGTAAACCTCAAACAAGTGGTTTCATCTTATCTAGGAATAGAAAGCTTCTGTTTCATTAGCTATCCTGGCCCTTCCTCTTTCTAACCCTTCCTTTATCTAATCTAGTGACCAAGTATGCCTAACAGCTCTCTGCACCTGGCGAAATATACTTTTTTGTACCTTCTTATGCAGCAGACACCATGGGGGTTGGGGTCTAGCAAGCCTATCCATAAAGTTTAAAGTATAATATATAACACCCTTTGTCCATCAACATTAACCCATCTATTCCCTTGCTCATCATACACCCCACGTATGAAAAGGGTTCTGCTGTAGTCTTATACATTCCCACACTGTGCTTCCCTATCCCTGTTGTTCCTGAAGAGATAATCCTTGTCTTGTAGATATAAAGAATATCATTAATATATAAAAGAGATTGTGCAAAGCCCATATCCCGCATAGCCAGCTAATCGAGAAACCCGTCTATGCCTCAACGGCGGCCAATACCAGGCCATCTGCCATTGACCTCCAGGAAGCCTAGTCCCATAGGACATGTAGCTCCCGTCCGGCATAATGACGTATGTCATGTCACACAGACGACACTGGAGTTGGTGTGGCAAGCTTGCAATCATCTGTAATGAGATCTGGTGCCCTCTTCTGGCATGGAAGTGTACAGCCAGGAGGAACATTGTGTATATAATGAATAAATCTTAAATAAAATAAAATAAAATCTTTTTAAAATTTTTATGATATCATCTTATCATCACTGTTGGCTAAAAATAAAATCCTCAAAAAACATGCGTGCGCACACACACACACACACACACAGAGCCAAAGCATTTGAGACTAGTCATGGTGGCACAGTTTTTGTCCTAGCACTGGGGAGGCAAAGGCAGGTAGATACCATAAGATTGAGGCCAGCATGATCTATATAGTTAGCTTCAGTCCAGCTACTGCGACATAGTGAGTGAGACCTTGTCACTGCGATTGTTGCAATAAATATCCCTGGAAGTCAGTTTCTGTTTTCTCCAGGGTTTGCTGTCCCTTTGTTGAGGCCTCAGTTTGCCATTTGTTTAGTGTTACTAAAGTATTTGTTACCAAAACTATTACCTGTGTGTTGGCAATCTGCTTCCAGAGTGCACTTTGTATTCAGTTATTATTTTTCACAGATTTCTTTGAAAGTCAAGAGTTAAGAAACAAGGCTGGAAAAGGCACGTGTGAACAGATTTGTGGATGGCCGAGTTAGGAACCATCTTTTTACTCAGCCAGCCTTTGTCCTTCTGTGTCACGCATATTTTCTGCTGATCCAGCTTTGAGAGAAATTGGAGCTCAAGATGAGAGTCTTTTTAGATGTTTTCTGAAAGTGTCTTTTCAACATGCCTTGATATGTGTGTGCTTTTGAAGACCTCAGTTCCTAAGAGAGAATATGTTTTAAAATTTTCCTTTTGTGTCAACTTTATAGTTTGTATGTTCTTGAACTATTTTAGGTGAGACATTCACTATTGTTACTATAACTATTAGGCAAGACTCTGACATTTACTAAACAGCTGTTAGTCCTTGTCAGATTAGAAATATAAGTTTAGTTGACTACAAAAAAGCCTGTGAGATTTGTGGGGTTTTATAGAAGTGTAGCTAGGAATAAGTGAATGTTGGTGGCATCACACTGCTGCCAACCTTCCTTCCCTCCCCAGATGGATATGTCACTGTCTGACATAGTCTAGCTAGGGTTTTTGACATCAGGTGATCATTCTGTCTCTTCCCCAAAGCAGCTACTATTGCTACATTGATTTTTTTCTAAAAAGATAGACCATCCTTCTCTTAATTCTATCATGCTCTAGCATTACTTAATTAAAATTGAATGTTACTTTCAGGGCTAGTGAGTACGGATCCTGAGGTTGGGCCTGTGTTCATTCCTCTGCCCGCACATGGGAGAAGAAAACCCAGTCCTATAAGCTGTTCTCAGAACTCCATATTCACCCCCTAAATAAATGAATGTAATTATCCCTCCCCACACACACTTGTTCTGAGAAAGGGTCTTACTCTGCAGCTCTGATTGACGTAGAACTCACTATGTTACACTCTGATGGCCTCAAACTCAAAGCGATCCACTTGCCTTTGCCTGTAGAGTACTGAGATCAAAGACTTGTGCTGCCATGCTCCATGTAATCTTTTTTACTCTATAAAGTATAATTTCCATTTTATTTTATTGTTCCCGCATGTGTTTTTTTTTTTTTTTTTAAATTTGTCTTCATGAAGCCAGCTCTTTACATGGACTTTCTTAGTGATCATAGGGCAACACCAGTGGATCTAAGTCATGGTGAGTGTTTGCTTCTTCCAGCCTCCGTGATCAACTCTTGACCACCTTACTTTGAGTGGCACTACTCATATAGTAATGCAGCTTGGCATTCTTGTAGCACACCCAGAAGCACTGATGATACTTGCTGTGTTTGGAACGATGAACTTCTTTACTGCCCTTGTCCTTGGGTACTCCCTGGGCTCAGCTGGCTACACATAGCTGGCCCCTTTTTACTATGGTGAGTCTTTTTTTGGTCATCTTGGAGGCAAGACCTGAGGAGTGTTATTAAATTACTTTGAGATTTATTTATTTATTCATTCTTTTTTCTTCGTTTCGGTTTTTTGAGACAGGGTTTCTCTGTAGTTTTAGGGCCTATCCTGGAACTAGCTCCTGTAGACCAGGCTGGCCTCGAACTCACAGAGATCCATCCGCCTGCCTCTGCCTCCCGAGTGCTGGGATTAAAGGCGTGTGCCACCACTATTGCCCAACTATTTATTGTTGTGGGTGTTTTGGGGGGCCTGCCACTCAGCTCCCAAATAAATCACACACAGAGGCTTACTTTTAGTGATGATTGCCTCACCTTGGCTTGTTTCTTGTGAACTTTTCTTAACCCAAATTATCCCAACTACCTTTTGCTTCTGGGCTTTTTATCTTTCTCTATTTCTGTATACCTTTCTTTCTTACTCTGTGCCTGGCTGGGTGTCTGGCCAAAGATGTTCTCCTCTCCTTGTTCTCTTGTTCCTAGTTCTCTTCTGCTCATGGTTCTCTTATTTATAGCCCTGCCTGCCCTTGCTCCTGCCTTGCTACTGGCTGTTCATTTCTCTATTAGGACCATCTGATGTTTTAGACAGGCACAGTAATGCAGCTCTGAGGACCATGCTTCGACAAGTATACAACTTACAGGGCATGAGGGTTAGAACACTAAAGGGTACGAAGACTCAAGTGAAAATAATGAAACAGAAAACACAGGATAGTACTGGGAGGGAGTTCCAGGGAAAATTGCCTGAGTTTAATTTTCCATACACTTTTATACTCCAATACAACGGGGAAGAAGACAAAGGGGTGCTTTAACATGATATAAAGGACAACTATAATAGTTACTTGCTTCAATACTTTGAACCATCAAGTCATTAACATTCTGTTGTTTAGGCAGTGAACCCACCCTAGATCAAGTGTCCGGAAGGCAGCCACTCCCTAGGTCAAACCTCCTATTTCAAAAGAAGGAGCAAAAGTATGCTTGAATTTCTGACCATTGGTCAGGGTGGCGTGGACCTACCTATATGGGCCATCATCCTAATGTCAAAAAGACCAAGTAACCACACCCTAGGTCAGGATGTGTAGCCATACTTGTTGTTAACAATTTTGAACAAGCTAAACTCTGACCTTCAGACAAGGTGGAAATAGGCTCACATTTTTGGGCCTCCACACACAGCTTCACAGAGTTAAACAAATGAAGTGTAAACAAAAGTCACTCACCTGAAAATAATATTCCTCAACAACTTATTGTTTTTTTTAGATTTATTTACTTTAGTATTTTTATGTGTGTATATGAGTGTTTTTCCTACATGTATATATGTTCACAACATGTGTGTTTCCTGCCTGCAGAGGTAAATAAGAAGAGGTAGTGGATCTTTGGAACTGGGGTCACAGATGGGTGTGAGCTGCCTTGTGGGTCCTGGGAATTGAACCTAGATCTTCTGCAAAAGCAACAACCACTCTTAAACACTGAGCCATCTCTTCAGTCCCTATTTCTTTATTTTGAGGCAGGCTTGGAACTCCCTATGTGGACTAGGCTGGACTTCAGCTCACAGAGATCCGCCAACCTTTTCCTCTTGAGTGCTGGTATTAAAGGTGTTCGCCTTCATGCAAAAAGTTGAGATCTTTAAATATTAATCATGTAGTATTTGTATTACTTGATTTAATTTGTGATATAGGGGAAATTGGGATCCCCTTTGGGGATTATTTGTCTCATTAATAAAAGAATTTCAGAATGCACTCATGAGAGCACAAGGCCAATTTTATCAGTGTTTAAAGGAGTAACTGCAGGGCAGGTGAGCTGCCTGGAGGAGAAGGGGGAAAGCCAAGGAAGCATGGAGGGAGATGCATAGCCAACAAGTAGTATGGTGGGGGGAGCTTTAGAGAAGGAGTTAAGGAAACACAAAATAATGGGGTGGAGGACAAAGAGTTAAAGAAAGTATGCTTAGAAAAGAGATAGAGCCAGGCTGTGGTGGTGCACACCTTTAATCCCAGCACCTGGGAGGCAGAGGCAGGTGGATCTCAGTGAGTTTGAGGCCAGCCTGGTCTACAAAATGAGTTCCAGTGCAGCCAAGACTATTACACAGAGAAAGCCTGTCTCAAAAAGCCAACTGACCGACCGACCAACCGACCAGCCAACACAAAGAAAAGAGATAGAAAGGAGGGAAAATATGCTTTTCTGAGAAAAGCTGGGCAGACTTAACCCTATGTGATTGTGGTGGGCCAGGGATTCTGGAAAGGGAAAGAAAGTAACTCACTAAAGAACTAATGACTGCAGCTCTCTTTAGCATAGCAAGCCTGCATTCCTAGGGGTGGTCCCTTTGCCAGAGTGACGGAATCGACTGAGCTGGAATGTTAGATCTCCACCCAGGCATGAGAGACTAATCTCTCCCCTAACATTTGTACTGGAGTAAACTGTACGCTGGAGTCTTAATGATTTCTTTTTCTGTTAGCACATAGGATGGGCTCATTTCCCCCGTTTAAGTGGTGACAGCATTTGTGCATAGTGCTCACCAAGGAAGCTCGTCACACCCTTGTCCATTGTCTTTGTTTTTTTCCGAGTTTGTAACAGATGGATCCATTCTCAGAAGGAAAATGGTTCTGAATTGCCACAGTATTCTTATAACTCATTGTGCTGAGTGATTTATTCTCATTTTTGTTTATGAGCTCTCTCCATTATCCTGTTCTCTCCACCCAACAAAGCTTAAACTCTGTACACATAGATGTCTAAAGACAGACAGCTCTATTCTGAGTACAGGTGGTGGGACTTTCTATGAGTCAGAATTGGGTAAAGCTGCCATATACCTTAATCCCCAGGCCACTCAATGAGAGGAGTGTTTTTACTTGAATGTTGCTGTTCACGGTTGTTCAGTGTTTGCATTAGAGCTCCTCTGTTTTGAGGTACATGTGTGGAGATTGCAAAAATACGTGAACACTTATCAGTTGAGTATACATTTGCAGTTCTGTCAGCTGTTTTATTAAAAAGGATTTATTTTATGTATATGGTGTTTTGCCTGCATGTTTATCTTTATGATTGTATCAGATCCTAGAGTCACAGACAGTTGGGAGCTGCCATGTGGATATTGAATTCAGGTAGTCTGGAAGAGCAGTCAGTGCTCTTAACCACTGATCCATCTCTCATCTGCCTCACCCCTACCCCATCGGTTCTTTTATGCATATGTGTGGGATGTTTTAGGATCTGGTGAGCTTTGAGGACGTGGCTGTGCACTTCACCCAGGAAGAGTGGGCTTTGCTGGATCCTTCCCAGAAGAGTCTGTACAGAGATGTGATGCTGGAGACCTGCAGGAACCTCGCTGCTGTAGGTGAGACTTGTGCTTCTTTTCCTTAGTTAAGTTAGAGAGCAAGTGTTTCCCTCTTAGAATTTGGTGAATAAGTGATATAATAGTAGCAGGTGAGATGGCTCAAGAAGTTAAAGGTCCTCACTCTGCAAGCCTGATGGAAGGGCTGAGCCAGTTCCCGAGTTGTCTTTTGTTTTGTTTTGTTTTTTCGAGACAGGGTTTCTCTGTAGCTTTGGAGCTTGTCCTGGAACTAGCTCTTGTAGCCCAGGCTGGTCTTGAAATCACAGAGATCCACCTGCCTCTGCCTCCCAAGTGCTGGGATTAAAGACGTGCGCCACCACTGCCTGGCACAGTAAGCACTTTTAACCCATGAGCCATATCACCAACCCTTCTTTTTTCATCTTCTTAAAAAAAAATTGTTGCCATGCTGTGGTGCACACCTTTAATCCCAGCACCTGGGAGGCAGAGGTAGAAGGATCTTTGTGAGTTCCGGGACTGACTTCATAGCTACTTAAAAATCCTGTCTTGAAAAACAAATAATGATGTTGATGATGATGATGAATTTAAATTATATGTGTGAGGGGCGTTGAGGGGATGTGCATGTGTATAAGTGTAGGAACCCCTGGAAGGAAGAGACTTGCGATTCCTCTGGAGCTGGAGTTGCAGCAGGTGGTTGTGTGCTGCCCAGTGTGAGTAATGGGAGCCAAAGTTGTGTTCTTGCAAGAACAGTAAGTGTTCTTAACCAGAGAGCTTTATCTCCATCTTCAGGTTTTCAGAAATTTCTGACCTTTTTTTTCAAAGTAGGGTCTCACTATGTAGATGAGTCTGGCCTTTGAACTCACAGAGACTACCTGCCTCTGCCTTCTGAGTGCCTAGGTTAAAAGCATTTGCCACCACCTCCAGCTTTGTTTTCATTAATTTCTAATAATTTATCATAAATTTTTGGTACTGTATTTTAGGCTATGTATGGGAAGAACAGAATATTGAAGATTGCAAAAATTTTGGAAGATATGAAAGGTAATTTGCATGTATAAGTTGAAGCAAATGTCTTATAGAAACTTTAACATGCCTTATAAATTTAATTAAATCACAAAGAGAATTCACTTTTAATTTATCCATCATTAGAAACTTCTCATCAGTAGTATGCACTTCAGTGTAAGAATGCTACTTAGTCTTTGCAATGTAATCACTTGGATGCAGTGTCAGTGAATGTTACTGTTTGAGATAGCTCTGTGGGAGGCCTATTGTAGAGAACCACCAGTCAGTTGACTTTCACACCATCATTCTATCTGGCAGAAAGGATACAGTGGAAACAGTGTTGACCTAGACCTTAATAATAAGCAGTCAGTAGAAACTAATTTGGTTGTCTTTTTGTTTTGTTTTGTTTTGTATTTTTAAGACAGACTCTCTCTGTGTAGTCCTGGCTGTCCTGGAACTGTCTCTGTAGACCAGGCTGGTCTCAAACTCACAGAGATCTATCTGCCTCTGTCTTCTGAGTACTGGGATTAAAGGTGTGGACCACCACCACCCAGCATCTTGTTTTTGAGACAGGTATCACTGTAACTCTGGCTGGCCTGGACCTCATTATGTTAATCAGATTGCCTCTAGCTCACAGAGACCCACCTTCCTCTTGAGGGATTAAAGACATGTACCTCCAAGCCTGGCTGCTTGTCATTTTTTACAGAAGTTGTATATTAGAGAGTAAAGAGGGTAGGCAGGGTGTCAAAAACCTAAATCCTTGTACCAGACCTCAATATGAGTGTTCAGCTTCCTATTGAAGTTAAGCTCTGTGAATATCATGTCTGTGAAAAGGTTTTCATGTGTCATTCATCCTTCAATAGGCACATCATATCTCACTCTGAATACATTCCATATGAGCATGAGGACTATGCAAGCAAGCCATACGATTCCAGTTCTCTCACAAATATTCAAAGATATATGGGTGCTCACACTGTGAATGGACCTTGTGAATGTGAGGTATGTTTAAAATCCCTTGGTTTTACAAGTACATTTGGAATGTATCACCAAACTCAGAGTAGAGAAAACTTCTGTGACTACAAGGAATGTGGAAAGCCTTCTGTTTATCCTAGTTCACTTTACACACATGGAGGAACTCACATTGTAAGGAAATGCTATGAGTGTAACCAGTGTGGGAAAGCTCTGAGTTCTTCCAGTTCCCTTCAAAGGCATGAGAGAATTCACACGGGAGAAAGACCCTATAAATGTAACCAGTGTGGGAAAGCCCTGAGTTCTTCCACTTCACTTCAAAGGCATGAGAGAATTCACACAGGAGAAAGACCCTATAAATGTAACCAGTGTGGGAAAGCCTTTAGATGTCACAGTGCCCTTCAATTACACGAAAGAATCCATACCGGTGAGAAGCCCTATGAGTGTCAGCAGTGTGGGAAAGCCTTTACGTGTCACAGTTACCTTCGATTACATGAAAGGACTCATACTGGAGAGAAACCCTATGAGTGTCAGCAGTGTGGGAAAGCCTTCAGATGTCAAACTTCCTATCATAGACATAAAATTATTCATGGTGGAGAAACGTTCTATGAATGTAAACAATGTAGTAGGCTCTTCATTTACCCCTCTTTACTTCAGATGCATGAAAGAACTCATACTAGTGAAAGACCGTATAAATGTAAAGACTGTGGTAAGTCATTCCTTTACCCCTCTTTACTTCAAATGCATGAAAGAACCCACACTGGTGAAAAGCCCTATGAATGTAAACAATGTGGTACAGCCTTTAGACATCACTCTTCCCTTCGACTGCATGAAAGAACTCACACGGGAGAAAAGCCCTATGAGTGTCCACAGTGTGGGAAAGCCTTCACTCGTCACACTTCCCTTCGATTACATGAAATAACTCACACCGGAGAGAAACCTTATAAATGTAAAGAATGCGGAAAAGCCTTTAGACATCACTCTTCCCTTCGGTTGCACGGAAGAATTCATAGTGGAGAGAAACCCTATGAATGTAAACAATGTGATAAAGCCTTTATACGGTACAGTTACCTCCGATTACATGAAAGAACACACACAGGAGAAAAACCTTATGAATGCAAGCAATGTGGGAAAGCCTTCAGCCGTCACAGTTCCTTTCAGAGACATAAATCTATTCATGCTGTGGAAAACCCCTATGAATGTCAGCAGTATCTAATTCCTTTATCACTGTTTCCTCCAAATACATCAGATAACTCATATTGGTGAAAAACACTATGATGTGAACAGTGTATTAAAATGTTTATCCTTATCCACTTAAAACACATCTAAGAACTGAAGATGTCACGTGATAAGCCTTATCCACATAAATGATATGGTTTAGACTTTAAATGCACTAAGGAATTTATGCTAGGTATAGTTTCTACAAATGTGCAGTATGTGGTAAGTCCTTTGCTAGCCACTCTTCCTTTCACAGAAACAAATTAATTCATGCTGGGGAAATGCCTTATGAATGGAAACGACATGGTCAGTCTTTTATCCCTGTTTGCTTCAAACACATGAAAGAACTTAAAATGCAAAATGCCGTGAGTGTCAGCAGCTTGCTGGAGCCTTCAGGAGATGCAGGTCCCTTTGTTAACATGAAAGACATCTTACTGGAGGGAAAAAAACCGCATGATGTTTAGATGTCATTGCTCCCATAGATTCTGTGAATGGACTACTGGAAACAATTCTGTGAGTGAGAGCAAAGCTGTGACACCTTCAAGCTCACAGTTCCCTTCAAAGGTGTATAATGATTGATGGTGGGACAAAGCCTTATACATGTAAAATGTATGGTAAGTTTTTGGTTGCTTGGAGAGGGACAGGCATTTTTTGTTGGTAGTGTAGCTGCCTGTAAGTTGCCTGTGTTCAATAAACCCAATTAAATTTCAGTGGTTCCCCAGGCTGCACTTGGATGGAATCATTGCTTTGTTTCTATCCGGTGCCCTATCTGGGATAAATAGATGCTTGTTCAACACGTGTCCAGAAAATGTTCACACAATACTTGGCATCCAAATGTGGAGCTCAGTGGAACCAAAGATGAGTTTGAGAGGAGCACTTGCCTTTCTCTGCTATGGGTGATGAGACACGGCCCTGAACGGGGCGGATCATCTGCAGTTGATTATGAAGCGGCTATCTTTTCAATACGCTGTGGAACGGTGTGTCGTCTTGTTGCAGTACCAGTTGCATTGTTTGTACTGTGCAACTCCTCTAGTATGGCGTGCTCCACTTCTGTGACAAATGAGCTTTGCCACATGGAACCTCCCCCTCCCTCCCACAGCTGTCAAGTTCAAGAGTGTTTTACAGTTCCTGTAAGTAGCACAGATGGAACAGAATTAAGTAGGCATCAGGTGCACGGCCCTTGAATTGGGTAATAAGACATGCAAATAAGCCTTAGCTGTCTACTAGCATGAACTTGCCCCTTTGATGGAGGAATTGCTTTGAGGAAGAGATATGCAGATGCTGTCCACTGTATTGGCCTTCAGATTGGCAGGAAAACTAAGAAGGAGTGTGGGGGGGAGGATGGGAATAAGTGAGCTGTAGCTGCCGGCTTCCAGTTTTTTACATCTGGAGATGGCATAAGGGAAACAGATGAAAAGTTCTGTCTGCTAAGTAGTCCCTTTGGGGTCCTAAGATGTGGAGCCTATATAGTTTTGAACAGGGAGGGAGAGAAGTGGGAGTGATAATGTCCCCTGCAGCCTGACCTTTACTATGGAAGAGTAGGAGCGCAGTGGAACAGCTTGTATATGGAGGACTAAACAGTGGCCCAGTAAAAGGAGTTGTGATAATCAGTAAATATTCGTTTTGTGGAAGGTTGTGCAGCTTGAGAAAAGCCATAATGAAGAAAGATATGATAAAGCACTGCAGCTGCCAAGTCCAAGCTTTCCCTGGAGTCATTTCCCCAGAATAAGTTGTATGCTCTCCTGCAGAAAAGGATGCTTGTGTATAACTTGTTTGTTCAGCTCAGGGACCTCTCAGCAGCTAGGGACATCCACTGAAGAGGCAGCAGTGTGCTACAACATGGGCCTAGAGGCTGTCAGACTACAGCAGGTGAGCATGTCTGGGCTCCCCCTGCTTCCTGCACCAGTTAGAGAACAAGAACGAGCTCTTTCCCTAATGCATGCAGAATGATGGCTCAGGCTTGGGTACAACCTCCCATCTACAACACTGCATCCAGTACTGATTTTGATTTATGGTTCTTTTGGTTTTTTTTTTTTCTTCTTCTTGAGGCAAGTTTTTAGGTAGCCCAGATTGGCCTCAAATTCACTATTTAGCTGAGGATAATCTTGGAAGTCCTGATCCTCCTGCCTCTTTCTAAATACTAGGGTTGCATGCATGAGTCACCCCATCTGGTTTCCTGTGCTTTGAAACAGTCCCAGGCTTCATGCATGCACTCTCAGCTGTGCTATGTCCTCAGGTCAACACTGAGGAAACACTTGGTACAGAATCTTCATGGATCTTTTTAACATTTGTTTATTGCCCTCTTAACTCTTCCTGACTCCCCAGTCCAGCTAGCACTTGTTTGGCATGGTGGCTTGTGGGCCTTCAGCGATCCTGAGACCCCTGTGTAAATAGGTTTCTTTCACTTCACCGCTGACATAACGCTAGCCTGTGAATGTTCCACAGAGTTAGAAAAGCGTCTATGTGAGCTAAAAGAATGATGAAGGGTGGTACACATACATGTGCGCAGGGCAGGCACATGGGAAATTCTTGTGATGTTACGGTTGGGTAAGACACATGTAATACAAAATAAGGAGAGTGAGGAAAATCTTTCACAGCCAATGGCTGACATTAAGCATTACAAAAACAGTTGAGGAGCTTGAATGAAAGTACCCTGTGTGTGTGGGCAGACATATTTTCAGAACATAGACTCCTTAGTGACGATACAGTGTGGGATGAGCTACTTCTCCAAGAGATGTTGGCTGCAGATGCCCCAGAAGTCCCTAGACAGTACTGGCTATTGCCAATGCTATTAGTTGTCCCTAGAACTAGAGTTAATACTGTTCCTGAAGACACCGCATGCTTTGGTTGCTGAATGTGGAGAAAACAAGCTGAAGCTGAGCTGGGAAGCGTCCTTCTTGCTGGCGTTTAGAGGACCTGTAGGTGCAGGCTACTATGAAACACTTTCAGCTCCGAACCCTGTATGTTACTAAAATGGCAAGCAAGATGTGCCTACTAGGGCTGGTGAGATGGCCCAGCTGGTGAAGGTACTTGCTGCCAAGACTGGCAACTTGAGTTAGATCTCAGAACCCACGTGATGGAAAGAGGACTAAACCTTGCAAGTTGTCTTCTGACTTCCTCATTCATGCTGTGGTGTGCATCTTCCTTGTACAATATAGAAATAAATGTCACCTGGGTGGTGGTGGCGCACACCTTTAATCCCAGTGCTCGGGAGGCAGAGGCAGGCGGATCTCTGTGAGTTCGAGACCAGCCTGGTCTACAAGAGCTAGTTCCAGGACAGGCTCCAAAGCCACAGAGAAACCCTGTCTCGAAAAACCAAAAAAAAAAAAAAAAAGAAAGAAAGAAAGAAAGAAAGAAAGAAAGAAAGAAAGAAAGAAATGTCATAGGCTTTATGACTTAATGAGAGTGGCCAAATGCTGCAGGGGTCAATTCACATCTCTAAGACCCATCCACAGGCTATGGCTAGAGAGTCATAGGCCCTCGTGTTTGGCTAAATGGGTATATTTCTGTGAAATGACTGTATGGGGTTCTGTGTTTAGTGCTTGTAGACTATTGCTCCAGTCAGTTTTTGGAAAGAGAAGCTCCTTTTTGCTGTAGGCAATAGTTACTGATGAGATTTATCACCCTTTTCTAGGCTTGGCACATTCTGGAAAAGGGGATACCAGAGGAAGGGATGGCATGTTTTGGAATGCTGTCCTTTGAGCGTGCCATTGTCCTTGAAATTTCAGTACCTTTGATGACCTGCAGGAGGCCCACACAAGATTGCCTTTCATATCCATGTAGAAGGATGAGCCCTGGCACCTTCCCTGACGATACAGGCAGCTAATATTCACTACAGGGAGGGATCCGGAGACCTTTGTCTCTCCCTGAATATATTTTTTTGTTTTGATTTTTTGAGACAGAGTTTCTCTGTGTAGCCCTGGCTGTTCTGGAACTCATTCTGTAGAGCAGATCCGCCTGCCTCTGCCTCCCTAGTGCTGGGATTAAAGATGTGCACCACTATGCCCAGCATATCCCTGAATATTTTTAGACAGTTAATGATATTTAGACAGGAGGATATCACAAGACCTCCCTCTTCCTCTGAATATTAAAGCAGATAATTGCTGCTGGTAAAGGGAGAAACCCTTTCTTCAGTGGAATACCTACCCATGAATTTCCATGTTTCTGTCAGTAACCCTTCACCCATTCTCCTGTACGTAACCTTAATTAAAATAATTGCTTGATCAAGCTGTACTTGTGTCAAATCTTTTCCGTGTGTCTGTGTTTGGTGCCCTTGTCTGAGGTGGACAGACACTCAGACCTTAGAAAGTTCACACAGTTGTATTGGGTTGTGTTTGGGTTTTTTTTGTTTTGTTTTTCGAGACAGGGTTTCTCTGTGTAACTGGTCTGACTGTCCTGGAATTCACTTCATAGACTAGGCTGACTTCGAACTCACAGAGATCTGCCTGCCTCTGCATCCTGAGCGCTGGGATTAAAGGTGTGCACCACCACTGCCTGACTACACATTTGTAGTTATATGAGTTATATTGACAAACTGTCATGTTGCTTAAGTTCGTTGAGAGCAGACTGGGAGGGGCACACTCTCCCTTTTTTCAGATTCAAACATGTTTTTCTCAAGTTTTCTCTATTCCTATCCTGGTGGTGACAGGGAGAAGGTTGTTCAGCAGTAGCTGTGGATATTTAAAGCATGGTGGTGCTGGGCAGTGGTGGTGTACTCCTTTAATCCCAGCATTTGGAAGGTAGAGGCAGACAGATCTGAGTTCGAGGCCAGCTTGGACTACACAGACAGGTCTCATGGTGTCACCTTTGTGAACAGACAGGAGGTAAATCATCTCAAGGTTGCAGTGGAAATAAAATCCAGATGCTGATAACCTCAGCGATGCTTCCCTGGTGTATTTCTGCTGGATTTTCCAAGTGTCACTTGTTTGCTTTTTTATTATTTTCTTATTTTATACATTGACGTTTTGCCTGTATGTAGGTCTGTGTACCACATATGTACCTGGTACCCACGAAGCCGGAAGAGGGTATTGGATTCCCTGAAACTGGGCACTCTCTCTGCTGTCCTCTCGCACCATGGCGCCACTGTGCGTGTGTGGAGAGGCAGAGGAGAGCAGGTGTGTGCCCCCCCCCCACACCAAGAAGTGGGGTAGACCCTCTTTCTTCCTGGTCCAGCCGTTCCCACACTTTTTGGTGGATGCAGTGGTTCGACCAGATGGCTGGACCCCCCTTTTTTTTTTGAAAATAATAATACATCTCTCTCTCACACACACGTCGGCCAGTTGGCTCTGTGTATTTTATTATTATTTTTTTAAATGATAGAAACAGGTCGACCAATTGTCCTATAAAGGACAAAATGTTTTTGCCTTAAAAGCAAAGTCACGACTGGACTCTTTTTTTTTTTTTAATACATTCTACATAACACAGGATGACAGATCATTGTGAGCTGCTATGTATGTGCTGGAAATTGAACTCAGAGCAGTCAGTTCTCTTAAGCTCTGAATCATTTCTCCAGCCCTGCCCACCCTCAACCCCTACTTGCTTCGTGACTGTGCTGTTCCAGTCTTCTGGATGTGGTTATTTCTCATAGAATGTTTTGCTATTCACTTACTAATTCTACCTGCTGCTTGCTGTTTATTCTTGTTGGTTTATTTGAGACAGCATCTCAGTTTGTTACATGGCTCTGGCTAGCATAGAACTTATTATGTATATCAGCCTAGCCTGGAACTGAACAAACATCCGCTTGCCTCCGCCTGACTTCTTTGACTTTAATTTTGTGTGGGTGTGTTTGTGTGTGTACCTCAATGGACAGAGGTCATGGGGATCCTGGAAACCAAATTCAGGCCATCAGTACTGGGGGCAGGCTCTGTGCCATTTTACCAGCCCTATTGTTTTAATGTTCTTGCTCTATACTTAATATATATACTTGTTAAGTATGCTTAATAAATTCACTCCTTGGAAACTGAGAGTATGGTCTTGTTGCTCTTAATCCAGTCTGTACTGGACAAATGTGAGAGTTGGATGAAGGTGAGTGAGGTGATAAGCCCTCTTTATCCACATCTATTTCCTATGTCTGAAGGATCTTGAAATATCTGATGAGGCAGATGGTGATTCTCTTTGAAAATGCAAAACTCCCGCTGAAAGGAAATGCTTTGAATATGAACATTGAAAAATTCAGACTAATTCTCTTCAAATGTATGGGGAAACTCATGGGTGAAACTTTAATGAATATAGATTTAATGAGTATCAAAGTGAACATAAAAGCCTTTGAGGGTTTTTTGGCATCATGAATGGACATATTGAAGAAAATTCCCTTGTATATAGTAATTGAGTTAAAGCCTTAAATATCCTTTATATTTTTAAAGAAAGGGTCTCTATATGTAGCTGTGGTTGTTCTGGATTTTGCTTTGTAAACTAGGATGTCATCCAATTCTCAGAGCTTCCCCTGCCTTTGTGTCCTGAGTGCTGGGATTAAAGGCATGCACCCCCGTGCTTGGATGGTGCTTTTATCTACCATGTAATAGCTAAATAAAGCTTGGTCAAAAAAACCCAAATACCCCACTCCCCTACCCTCACCACTGCAGGGTTTCTTTATGCAGCCCTGGCTGTCCTGGCACTTGTTCTGTAGACCAGTCTAGCCTCAAACTCAAGGATTGACTGCCTCCGCTCCCAAATTCTGGGATTAAAGGTGTGCCCCAAACAGTGCAAAATTCAGGCATACATTTGTGCTCTTCAGCCAGTCCTTGTAATGGGTACTGAAAGCAGATCAATAGTTCCATGGATTTAATGATATCAATCAATTACTGAACTTTGCCCTTTGAAAATTTAATATACTATATCATCTCTTAAATCTCTATCTTTTAGATATCTTTTATAATGATTTATTTTTACTTTACATGCATTTGTTTTGTCTGCTTGTCTTTGTGAGGATATCAGATCCCCTGAAAGTGGACTTACAGGCAGTTGTGAGCTGACATGTGGGTTCTGGGACTTGAATCTGGGTCCTCAGGAAAGCAGCCATATTAACCGCTGAGCCATCTCTCCAGTTCATCTTTTATTTTTATTTATTTATCTATCTATCTATCTATCTATTTATTTATTTACGTTTTTCGAGACAGGGTTTCTTTGTAGCTTTCAAGCCTGTCCTGGAACTAGCTCTTGTAGATCAGGCTGGCCTCGAACTCACAGAAATCCACCTGCCTCTGCCTCCCGCTTGCTGGGATTAAAGGCATGCGCCAACGCTACCCAGGCGACATTTATTTCTATATTGTAGATTGTGCCTGGTGAAGCAGAAGCAGAAGCACATAAGCATGAAGCCAAGGAGTCTTGAGAAAGAAAAAAACGCTGTGCTAGGCAGAAGGAGCAGGTGTTAGAACCCAACATAGCTTTTATCTCCAACTCTCAGCTAGTGTAGCTGTTACTGGCTGCAGCTTGTCCAGCAACCAGCCATCTCTTCTTTGGATCCTGACTGAGGCAGGAGGATTGTAAATTTTAGGCCAGCCTAAACTACCTAGTGAGATTATGTGCTTGTGTGTGTGTGACCTTGTTGTGTGTCATAGCAAGTGAGCTTAGAGGTTTCAAAAGATTGAAGTCATTCCCAGTGTTCCCTCTCTACCTCTTTTTTTTAAATAAATGAAATTCAACTTCTTTATTTTTTTTAAGATTGATTTATTTATTATGTATATAATGTTTCTCCTGCCTGTACACCTGCACACCAGAAGAGGGCACCAGATCTCATTATAGATGGTTTTGAGTCACCATGTGGTTGCTGAGAATTGAACTCAGAACCTCTGGAAGAACAGCCAGTGCTCTTAACCTCTGAGCCATCTTTCCAGTCCCCCCTCTACTTCTTGCCTGAAGATCAAGATGTGAATTCTCAGATACTACTCCACTTCCACCCCTCATCAGCATCAACATGCCCTCACTCTACCATCATAGACTCTAATGCTCTGAAATTCTAAGCCCAATTATAAACTCATTCTTATATAGGCTGCCTTGGTTATGGTGTTTTGTCAGAGTAATAGAAAAATAATTGAAATTCGATATATATCAGGAAGTATACAACTACTGTGACAAACCTGACCATGTTGATTTATGGACGAATGTGGAAGACTTTGGGAGTTTGGAGTGGGGAAGTGTACATTGTAAGCAGGACTCAACAGAATTTCCCAGTAGGATCTTGCAAAACAGCGGTACTGAGAGCGCTACAGACTGTTGAGGTATAACTCGAGATTTCACAAAGGAACAATATTGGCAACTAGGCTAGCAACTATTCCCTCCCCGCGCCCCTCCCCATAGGGTTTCTCTGTGTAACTTTGGGTGTCCCGGAACTCATTCTGTAGACCAGGCTGGCCTTGAACTCACTGAAATCTGCCTGCCTTTGCCTCTTGAGTGCTGGGATTAAAGGCATGCGCCACCACCACCCAGCTCTAGAGACTGTTCTTGTGATATTTTGGCAAAGAATGTGACTGCTTTCTGCCCTTGTCCTAAAATTTTCCTGAGACTGAATTAAAACTAATTTTGTTGGTAGAGGAGGTTTCAAGACAGCCTAACATTGACCTTGTTATGTAGTTATTAAATCTTCAGAACTACAGGGCTGGAGGGATGGCTCAGAGGTTAAGAGCATTGCCTGCTCTTCCAAAGGTTCTGAGTTCAATTCCCAGCAACCACATGGTGGCTCACAACCATCTTTAATGGGGTGGTGCCCTCTTCTGGCCTGCAGGCATACACACAGACAGAATATTGTATACATAATAAATAAATAACAAAAATCTTCAGAACTACATGAAAATATTTTTTTTTTCTGTGTAGCCCTGGATGACTTGGAACTAACTCTGTAAACCAGGCTGGCCTCAAATTCAGAGATCCGCCTGCCTCTGCCTCCAGAATACTGGGATGTACCAGAATGCCTGGTCCAAAATAGTAATATTGACTCTGTTGTGTGATTATTAGTGATGATTCTTTTTTTTTTTTTTTTTGGTTTTTGAGACAAGGTTTCTCTGTAGCTTTGGAGCTTCTCCTGGTCTTCTCTTGTAGACCAGGTTGGCCTAGAACTCACAGAGATCTGCCTGTCTCTGCCTCCCAAGTGCTGGGATTAAAGGCGTGCGCCAACACTGCCCAGCTAGTGATGGTTCTTAATGCAGACTTACAATAAAAAAGAACAAATAGGGAAAAAAGAAATAAAAATATACAGTTTTACATAATTTTTAAGCATCAGGAAATTTAATTTTTAAGGCAAGGTTTGTGCTGAAGGGAAAGAGAATGGCTAGAGCACTGTGCTCTTCGTGAGCACTCGGGTCTGGTTCCCACGTGGCGCCACTTCTCAGCCTCTCAATTCTGCAGCTTCTGTGCTGCCACAACTAATAGCACAGGGGAGACTTTTTGTTTTTGTTTTTTCTCTGTGTTTTGGAGCCTGTCTGGGAACTCATTCTGTGGACCAGACTAGTCTCAAACTCACAGAGATCTGCCCACCTATGCCTCCTCAGTGTGCTGGGATTAAGGCATGCACCCTCACCACCTGGCTAATCATTTCTTATTGTGTGTTCAGAGCTGTCTTTTTCTTTAGCTGTCAGGAAGAATACCAGCTGCATGGGAGACTTAAACATTACCAAATTCAACACTCACACAATAGCTCACAACCATCTTTTACTCCAGTTCTAGGGGATCTGATGCCCTCTTCTGACCTCTTTAGACACATCCCTGATGTTTATGGACACATGTGGTACATAGGCATTCATGCAGGCAAGACACTCATATACATACAATAAAAATAGATCCATAAAGAGAGAGAAGCTTGGCAGCAGTGGTGCACACCTTTAATCCCAGCATTTGGGAGGCAGAGGCAGGTGGATCTCTGTGTTTTAGGCCAGCATGGTCTACAGAATGAGTTCCAGGACAGCCAGGGTTATACAGAGGAACTGTTTCAAAAAATATAAGAGAGAGAGAGAGAAAGAGAGAGAGAGGAGGGTGATATTAGGCAAGGCCTGATCCATATTGAGATAAAGGCCTCACTGTTTTAGTTACTATTCCATTGCTGTGAATAGGCACCATGCCCAAGGCAGAAGAAAACATTTAATTCAGGGCTGACTGTAGTTCAGAGGGTTAGAGTTCATGATCATTGTGACAAGAATCATGGCAACAGCCTGGTATGATGCTGGAGCAGTAGCTGAGAGCGTGGATCTCAGAGAGAGAGAGAGAGAGAGAGAGAGAGAGAGAGAGAGAGAGAGAGAGAGAGAGAGAGAGAGAGAGAGATTGCATGATTAATAAAAACCCAGAGACAGGTATTGGGGTTCAACCTGGAGATCAGAAAAGCAAAGCAGCCAAACCAGTAGAGATTGCTTACCTCTAAGAAATCCTCAGACTGAAAGGGAGTAAATTCCTGTCTCATTCTGGTTTATATTCCTTTCTAGTGCTGGGATTAAAGGCATGCACCACTACTCTACTGCCCGACTTCTATGGCTACTGGGATTAAATGTGTGTGCCACTACTGCCTGGCCTATATGACTGGCCAGTGTGGCTGTTTTACTCTCTGATCTTCAGGCAAGCTTTATTTATTAAAATATAAATGATATATCACTACATTTTCCCCTTTTTTGTCTAAAATAAAAAGGAGGCTCTAATATAAGAAAAACTATATACAATAAGTACAATGACTATATACAATATATACAGACAATAAATACAATAACAATGTCTAGGCCAGTTGCATTTGACAAATTCAGAGAAAATACTCCATATCTATTCTATCTTGATGAGTCCAAAATCTTGTACTTAATTTATTTATTTTTTTTTCTGGTTTTTTGAGACAGGGTTCCACTGTAGCTTTTTTTTTTTTTAAGATTTATTTATTTATTAAGTATACAGTGGTCTGCCTGCATATGTCCCTGCAGGCCAGAAGAGGGCACCATATTTTATTACAGATGGTTGTGAGCCACCATGTGGTTGCTGGGAATTGAACTCAGGACCTTTGGAAGTATAGCCAGTGCTCTTAACCTCTGAGCCATCTCTCCAGCCCTCACTGTAGCTTTGGAGTCTGTCCTGGAGCTAGCTCTTGTAGACCAGGCTGGCCTTGAACTCAGAGATCTGCCTACCTCTGCCTCCCAAGTCCTGGGATTAAAAGTGTGCACCACCACCACCCAGCTACCTAATTTACTTTCTATCATAACTTGCATTACCATCAAAAACTATCTTTTGCTATCTCTCAACCTTATATATTTTATATTTCTTTAGTGAAATTCTTTTCTGAGTCTCATAAACAATGAAAACTATAACTATCTAGTCTTCAACTACCTCAGAGACTCAAGAAGGAAGTAATTTTAATTGAGTAAGCAGGATGAGTGAGCAAGCGACTTCCTAAAATTGTGACAAATGACAGAAACAGCTGACTGCCTGGACAGTCACCCAAAGTTCCTCTGCAACATTGGGGTATCCATCTTTGGCCTATAGACCTAGAATATCTGACAGACTTTTCTATGAAGCAGGGGTTTTGGAGGGTTGTTCCACCTTGTTTGGGCAAGGTTTTGCAGTCACTCTCTTGTGTGTCCTGCTTGTCCCATTAGGACAGCATAGTGTCAGCAGTTGAAGCAAGGGCACTTTCTTGCCTGGTGACTTACTTTTGCTTCACAGAAAGCAAGTTCCTTGCCAGGCAGTGGTGTCGCATGCCTTTAATCCCAGCACTTGGGAGGCAGAGGCAGGTAGATCTCTGTGAGTTCAAGGCCAGCCTGGTCTACAAGAGCTAGTTCCAGGACAGGCACCAAAGTTACAGAGAAACCCTGTCTTGAAACCCCCCCCCCCAAAAAAAGAAAGCAAACTATGTGGAGTTTCTTCTATGTCCATCATCTTCTCTGAAGTTGATTTGTTCTTCCAGGAGCAGACATGTCTCATTGTTGTAAATAAGAAAGAACCTATGCTATTAAGACATCTTAAATGCCATATTCTGTAGATCTCTTAAGTGTTTGAAGATGACCTGTCTATGTAATACATTTCTGTTTGACCTTGAAAACATACCTAATGTGACTGCAAATTCAACTGAAATCGGTGACTAATTACTAAACTTTATTTCCTTATTATTTCCTTATTGTAAATAGTTGTTAATAAAAACTTTCAAGGACTAGAAATTTGCATTACAGTAAATTAATTGTATAGGTACAATATTTTGAACAAGATTAGCAACATATGTGTGGTCTGTTTTTAACAAAATTGATCTCAAATTATTGTCTATATACAAAATTTGTATATGATCTACAAAATTCCAATCTACTGTTAAGCATTTAAACTAGTAGTTGCTTTCTAAAGTATATTCAATAATCTACCTTTTATCTATCATCCCCTTTTCTTTTCAAAGTTGATTCTACCCTTTTATCCTATCATATTTGCATCCCCTTTTTTCTTTTCAAAACAAGAACTCTGAATCTAATTTCCTTTGTTCAACTTTGCTCCAGACCATACCAATAACAACTTGTAACCAACCCTCTCAAACAATGACAAATGTCCATAACCAATTGAATGACCAAAAACCACCCACCCTTTCTCTTGGGAACGTGGATATCATATTCTCAAATTTACTTCCTGCTTTCTGGGGGTAATGACATCTTTAGGGGATTCTAAAAGAAAATTTTGGTTAATTGTCAAGTTCAAAGAGGTAGCTTTATCATTTGTTGTCCAGTTTCTGCACAATGGGAAAGTGCAGGGCTTGTCTCAAGTCCTCATTAGAGTAATCTGTTAGGCTGGATCATCTTAGCTAGCCACCTCAAAATGGTTCTGAGCAATTTGTAATTCATAGCTGATCTTTAGGTGGTGTTCTTCAGCTTAGTGGTGTTATCATAGTCCTGGAGGAGCCATCGTTGTGGGGCCTTGAAGGTGTAAGTCACAAAACAATCCCACTCCAGTTTGGAATTATGATTAATAAAAGGGTTATTTATTTAAGGGGAAAAACTTACAGATCACTGTCCTAGACAACAGCCCTCTGAGCAAACAGGAACAGAGTCTAGCAGCCAAAAGCGGGAGCAGGAAGCAAAAGAATGAGAGCAGGGCTACTGCTGCTTTTTAAAGCAAAAGAGACCATACCCAAGTGGGCTGGTATCTTAAAGGCTATTGGCTGAAGGAGCAGAAGGAGCTCCTGCAGCAGGGCCTCATCCTCCTTATGGAGACTTCCTGAGGTCACTGTTAAACATGCTCATGGTTTACTGTAGAAAACTGATAGAGACTCAAACCTGAAATCATACAGGAAGGTAAACTTTTTTCTAGAATTAGTTAGTACTCTACATGACCATTAATATCATGACAAAATGTTTAATATATATGAATATATATGTAAATCTTATACATCTTAACCTTAAGAAAAGCTGTTAAGGGGTCAATATAAAACCAAATTATTAGTAGCAATAGTCCTTAAATTTTTGTTACTCTTCTATCCCATATCAGGTGGCTCTTTTGATATGAGAGAGATTTTGTATTTCACTTTATTAAGCATGCTTGGGTTTAGAGGAGAGAGCCACACCATAACTCCAATGCCAGCTTTAATCTTTAATTGGATGGGGACACAAAAAGACCATTTGCATTACATGTCTGTAGAGAACAGCAGAAATAAACATTTCTAGCAAATGTGTGATTACCGAATTAGCATTTTCTGAACTCAAAGCAGCTGCCCATTGAAAATGGTGTATCGGGCTGGTGCACGCCCTAATCCCAGCACTTGGGAGGCAGAAGCAGGAGGATCTTTGTGAATTCGAGGCCAGCCTGGTCTGCAAGAGCTAGTTCCAGGACAGGCTCCAAGAGCTACAGAGAAACCCTGTCTCGAAAAACCAAAAAAAAAAAAAAAAAAAAGAAAAAAAAAAGAAAATGGTGTATCAGTGGTGTGGTGTACATATTTTAATTTTCCAAATTCTGCAAAATGGAACACATCCATCTGCAAGATTTTATTCCTTTGGGTTATTCCCTGAAGGTACTGGTGTTTGGTTGTATAAAGTACAAGTAGAACATTTCCTTATAAAGTCCTTGGTTTGTTGTCACGTGATGGAAAAGCCTTATTTTTAAAACCTTTGCTATTGACATGTTTTTTTTAAATGAAGTTCAGCCCTTCAGCACATTTCCAAACAATGATTGAGTCGATTTCTGCATTACCTTGTGCTAGAGAGCCTGGCAGACCCATATGGAATTGGATGTGTGCTATGTATATGGGATAATGCCTATTCTTGATTATATTTTACAACTGAATAATGAAGTCAATTCTATACCATCTGGTATGAATTCAGTGGTTTCAATATGCAAAACAACTCTCTTTATATTGTGAATCAGTAACTATATTGAGGGGTTCTTTAAAAGCTCAAAGTACCATGAGAATAGAATATAATCCTGACTTTTAGACAGAATCATAAGGGTTTTGTTCCATTTTACTTTTATTTTCTGATTTGTAACCTGCCTTTCCTGATCTGTTTCCATCAGTATAGAATGTAGGGGCTCCAGTTATTGGTGTGTCCCATACAGTGCAAACAAAGATCCAGGTAGTTCTCTTTTTAAATTGAATTCTCTTGTTTTTAGGATAGTTGTTGCTAATATCTCCCAAAAAATTAGTATAAGCTCTTTGCCAGGGTTCACTTTCTTCCCATAATTTGTCAATTTCCTCATTATTAAAAGGTACCATATAATTTCTACAGGGTCTATTCCTGCTAATTGATGAAGTCTCAATTTTCCTTTTAGAATTAAAAAACCTTTTCTATATAAGTTTTTATTTTTTCTCAGTTTATGTGGTAAAAAGATCCATTCTAAGATACTATCTTCCCTGTACATTAAAATTCTTGTAGGAGAATGTTTGGAGGATAATATGGCTAGAATGCTGTTAAGCTTCAGATCCATAGGATTGACATGTGCCTTATGTGATTTCTCTTCAATCAAAGTCAATTCTCAGCTTCAGCTGATAATTCTCTGGGACTATTTAAATCCCTGTCACCATCTAACGTTTTGTTTAAATTAATCAGGTCATCAGGTTCTATCCCAATTGTGGGCCACAGATGGGAATGTCTCCTAGCAATCTTTGGAAGTCATTAAGAGTCTGCAATCTATCTTAATTTGCACCTTTTGGGGGTCTAATTTTTTTTGTAAACCTATTTTACAGCCTAAATAATTAATAGAACCTCATCTTTGTATTTTTTCAGGAGTAATTTATAATCCCCAACAAGGCAAAATTTTCTTTACTTCTTCAAGCATTCTTTATTCTTTTTTTAAAACATTTTTTTTCTTCTTTTTTTAAAGGTTTATTTATTTATTATGTATACAGTATCTGTCTATATGTATCCCTGCAGGCCAGAAGATTGTAGATGGTTGTGAGCCACCATGTGGTTGCTCAGAATTAAACTCAGGACCTCTGGAAGAGCAGTCAGTGCTCTTAAGCTCTGAGCCATCTCTCCAACCTCTCAAACATTCTTTCTAAGTATCTACATTGGAATCAAATAGTAAAATGCCTTCCATGCAATGGTAAACTATAGATTGAGGAAATTCCTTACATATTGTAGGTGGAGACGGCACTTTCATTTCCTGGCTGCTCAGACACAAATAATTACACAGAAACTATATTAATTACAGCACTGTTTGGCTGATGGCTCAGGCGTATTTCTAGCTAGCTCTTACATCTTAAATTAACCCATTTCTATTAGCCTGTGTATTGCCACATGGCCATGGTGTTACCTCATTTTCTTCATGTCTTGTTTCCTTGGCTGCTGTCTGGTGTCTGCTTGACTTCACCTGCTCTCTATATCTCTGTTTGGGTTTCCCACCTGGCTTTACTCTGCTAAGCCACTGACTGAAAAATCTTTATTCATCAACCAATAAAAGTAACTCATATACAGAAGGACATCCCACATCAACATATCATTTCCAATGGCTGACTTACAAAATATTGGCACTGGGTGAGGCTATTTAACATTCCCTGTGGGAGAATCTTCCATTGATATCTTTTGCATGGTGAGAATTATTATAAGTAGGCACTGTGAAGGCAAATTTTTTTCTGTCTTTTTCTGGTAAAGGCTAGTGAAGAAAAGTCTTTTAAATCAATAACTATAAGAGATTATCCTTTAGGCAATAGAGAAAGCAAAGGAATGCCAGATTGTAGAGGACCCATTGGCTGAATCACCTTATTAACAGCTCTTAGATCTGCTACCATTCTTCAGTTTCCAGTTTCTTTTTAAAAACAAATACAGAATTCCAAGGGCTGGTTGATTCTTCAATATGCTGTGCACCTAGTTGCTCCTATACCAGTTGTTCTAAAGCCTGCAGTTTTTCCATTGTTAAAGGCCATTGCTTCACCCATACAGGTTTGTCTGCCAACTGTTTTAAAGGTATGGCTGTTGGTACCTTTGAAAGATTAGCAGCTGTTGTGCCCTGTTCTTGTACAACCTGAATGGTCAGTGATTATTCTTTATAAAACTGTCTAATATTTTTCTCAGAAACATACATTAATCTATGTTTGTTTCTAAGATGGGGGAATATTAATCTGAGTATTCCATTGCTGTAACAAATCACATTCCCACAAATTCATTGCTATGTTAGCCACATATGGTTTTAATATTCCTGTCTGTCCATCTGGCTCTATACATTAAACCCATTTTATGTTCTGCTTTACCTGAGATAAAGTTTCAATCCGTAAAAACTCAACATTTACATCCTGAAAAGACCAATTTGGATGCCAAGATTCTGATGAAATTATTGTTACATTCATACCTGTGTCAACCAGACCTTCAATGACATTTACTTGTATTTTCATCTTTTTTTCTCCTCTCCTCTCCCCTCCTCCTCCTCCCTCTCTCCCTCCCTCCTTCCTTCCTTCTTTCTGTTTCTCTGTGTACCCTTGGCTGTTCTGGAATTTGTTCTATAGTCCAGGATGGCCTTTAACTCGCCTGCCTCTACCTCCTAAGTGCTGGAATAAAAGCGTGTACCACTACCACCTGGCTGTATTTTCTTAATTAATCATTCATAGAGGAAAGCTGAGGCCATTGTGGGTGGGACTACCCCGGCCTGGTGGTACTGGGTCCTATAATAAAGTAAGCTGCGCAAGCCAGTAAGCAGAACCCTCCCCCACCCCCCCCATGGCCTCTGATCAGCTCCTGCTTCCAGCTCACTGTCCTGTTTCTGCCTTGGCTCCCCTCCATGGATTGTGATTCTGGATATGGAAACCAAGCAAACCCTTCCGTCCCCATTTGCTTTGGTCATAGTAACCCTAACAAGGCCAGAGGAGACCTTGGAGCTGTAGTTGCCAACTGATGTGGGTTCTGGAAACTGAACTTGGTCCTCTGAAGAGCAGCAAGTGCGCTCAACCTCTGAGCGCTCTCTCTCTCTCTCGCTACCTCCTATACCGACTGGAACTAAGGTGGCCTGGTTGCCCTTCTAGGTCTGAGGCATAGGAGCAATTATACTGGACACTGTGTTGTAACTGGATGGTGTACAAGTGAAAGACCCGGATAAATCCAGACCTCTCTAGCAGGAAGAGAAGAGCCAAAAAATCTAGGTTAGCCGGGTCAGTGACTCTGTTTCAGGAACTAGCTGAAGATAAAGTTAGATTATAATCTTGAGAATAAACAGGGAGTTACCCCCTTGTATTTTCACTGGTATTTTCGGAATTTTCAATGATCACTGGTATTTTCAGAATTTTCCAATGACGCCCTCCCCACCCCCTTTGGATTACTGGGTTGTGGTTTCTTCCCTTAAAAACTCCTTCTCCCAGCTACTCGGGGTCGAACTCCTCCCCTGCGTGGGCTATGAGTCTCGGCCCCAGAGCTCTGGTACTTGTCAATAAACCTCGTGTGATTGCAGCAAGGACGGTCTCTCGGTGAGTTCCTGGGGGTCGTGTTATCCCGAGACTTGAGTGAGACTCTCCCCGATCCGGAGGTCTTTCACAAGAACCATCTGGTGCTGGTTAGACTACAAGTGCCTTCTGAGCTCGCCAAGGAGTAGAGCAGGGTCAAGTCCGCTGGAGCAAAAGGCAGAGCAGGGCAAGGACTGTGCCGGTTCAACACTTCAGCTCTTGCTGTCACTCAGGAGTACGCTGGGCCAATCAGGATCTCCAAACTCACACTGTTCAATCAAAAGCGTCGTGGGGCAGCGGGAGGCGGGTTCTGTATGGTCGCCATGCTGTGGAACTCCGCGGCTGAGGGAGGCCCCGTGTGTACGTGTGCTGCGCTGTGAGCGCTGCTCCCGGGAGCTGTAAGGAAAGCGCAGGCGAACTCGGTAGCTGTGACATGGTGAGCGCGGGACTGCTGACCCCAGACGGGATGGAGAGGCAGCTATGGTGGCTCCTTCCTTCTGCAGAGCTCGGCCCGTGGTGGATCTCCAGCCGTAGCTGCTGCCGCTTTGCACCTCCGCCCCTCGGCTGCGTCTGCGCAGAGCACCCGGCGCCGCAGGGGCGGTCCGCCCTCCCTGCCCTGACGCCACTCATAAGCCGTTGATTTGGTGCTGTGTCTGGAGTTTGGTTGCTAAACTCAAGGTCCCTCCGTGCCCTGAGCTATCTTCACATTTAGATGGAGAGTCCACTTTGAGTTAATTTTGTGGAAGTTGTAAACTGTAATCTACTCTAATCTTTTGCTTACGGATGCCCAGGTTGTCGGCTAATATTTGAGAAGACCATAATCTCCTCATTGAGTGTCATTTGCTCTCTCTCTCTTTTTTTTAAAAAGATGAATTACGTATACTGTGTTCTGGCTGCATGAATCCCTGAAGGCCAGAAGAGGGCACCAGATCCTGTTACAGATGGTTGTGAGCCACCATGTGGGTGCTGGGTATTGAACTCAGGACCTCTGTAAAAACAGTCTGTGCCCTTAACCTCGGAGCCATCTCTCCAGCCCTCATTTGCTTTTTAAAAAAAAAAATTAACTGTAGCCGGGCAGCAGTGGCGCATGTCTTTAATCCCAGCACTTAGGGAGGCAGAGGCAGAGGCAGGCTGATCTCTGTGAGTTCAAGGCCAGCCTGGTCTACAAAGCGAGTTCCAGGATAGCCAGAGATACACAGAAACCCTGTCTTGAAAAACAAAAACAAAACAAAACAAAAATTGGGTGTGTTTACTTTTGGGTTTTTTGTATTCTTATGTAGATAGATTTATTTTCAAATATTCGTACACTATCATGATTATTAATTTTTTTTGTAAAGATAGTATTGTTTATGTACTGTTTCTTCAAAATTGTGTTGAACAATTTTTCCCTTTACATATAACCTTTAGAATAGCTTTCACACAAAATGTTCTGCTGTTACACAAGATATTAGGATTCTTGTTGGGATTGCGTTAAATTTATAGTTTAATTGAGGGAAGCGATATTTCTTTTTAAACTTTTGTGTGTTTTGTGTTTTGTTGTTTTGCTTGCATGTATGTTTGTGAACCACATACATACAGTACTGTTGGAGGCTAGAAGAGGGCCTTAGGGCACCCTTTACAGATGATTGTGAACCCTCATGTGGGTACTGGGAATTGAACTCAGGTCCTATGGAAGAGCAACAAGTGATCTTAACCCCTGAGCTGACTCCAGCTCCCAGAAAGCAAAATCTTGATGTTGTCTTCTATTTACCAAGACCCTTGCGTAACTCATGATTTTTGGACTTACTTGAATTATCTGTCTGTCTACTATCTATCTATCTATCTATCTATCTATCTATCTATCTATCTATCTATCTATCTATCTATCTATCTATCTATCTTATCCTATCTATCTTAGACTAGATCTCTCTATGTAGTACTGACTGTTCTGGAACTCACTCTGTAGACCAGGCTGGCATTGAATTCACAGATCTTCCTGCCTCTGCCTCCTGAGTGCTGGTGTTAAAGACCTATGCCACCATGCCTGGCTTAACACTTTTTTTTTAAAAAAAGATATTTATCTTCATCCATAGATCTTTGTTAAATTTATTATATTTTTTTTGTGTCCTCTTTGATCTGTGGGTCTGTATATGCACTGTGAAATTGTTAACCATTCAATTGTTCATTGCTGTTATACTGGAAAATGATGGACTTCATGTATTAATCTTGTATTCCAAAAGTTTGCTGTATTAGTTCCTTAAGTTTTTGTTGGTCTAGAAATTTTATGTTTGGAAAGACCTGTATTTTATTTATTTTTAAAATTTTTACTTTTGAGATTATAATACAATTACAACATTCCTTCCCTTTCCTTCCTCCAAACCTTCTTCAGTATACCCCTCTCTGCTCTCCTTCAAATTCATGGCCTCTTATTTCATTAATTGCTATTGCATGCATATAACATATATATTCCCAAATATGACCTGCTCAGTCCATGTAATATGACTTGTGTGGATGTTTGCAGGGCTGACCGTTTGGCACTGGAAAACCAGTTGGTGTGCTCTCCACAGGGGAGGACCACCTTTTCCATGCCCAGCTTTCCTCAGTTGTCTATAGTTCTTTGAGTAAGAGGCTTCGTGAGCTCAGTTATCTATAGTTCTTTGAGTAAGAGGCTTCATGGGCTCAGTTATCTATAGTTCTTTGAGTAAGAGGCTTCATGGGCTCAGTTATCTATAGTTCTTTGAGTAAGAGGCTTCGTAGGCTCAGTTATATCTATAGTTCTTTGAGTAAGAGGCTTCGTGGGCTCAGTTATCTATAGTTCTTTGAGTAAGAGGCTTTCATGGGCTCAATTATCTATAGTTCTTTGAGTAAGAGGCTTCATGGGCTTTTTCTGATACACTTTGGCATGCCCATTGGTGGTGTCTTTGTTCACCTCATGTTTGGGTGTTCGTGTTGGTGAAACTTTATGAGCATAGCTTCTGATATTACTAGGACACAGTCTCATAACAAACTCCCTTTGTGTGTTACAATCTTTCCACCCAAGACTTTTATTTTTTCATTTATTCATTCATTCATTCTTTTCTTTTTCAAGATAGCATTTCTCTGTGTTGCCCTGACTGTCCTGGAATTCGCTCTGTAGACCAAGCTGGTCTACAGATCTGTCTGTTTCTGCCTCCTGAGTGATGGGATTAAAGGTGTGTGCCACCACTGCCTGGCTGCTCTTATGTGTGTGTGTATGTGTTTTCAAGACAGGGTTTCTCTGTGGCTTTGAAGTCTGTTCTGGAACTAGCTCTTGTAGACCAGCTGACCTGGAACTCACAGAGATTCGTCTGCTTCTGCCTCCTTGAGTGCTGGGATTAAAGGTGTGCGCAACCACCACCTGACTTTAACTCTTACATTTAAATAACCCATATTTCTTATTTACACTCTGCTAAATGGGGCTTGGTATCTTTTCTCAGTATGGGATGCTCATCTTGCTTCTACCTGTGTCTGCTGGCTACTCCTCTGACTCTGCTCTTCTTCATCCCAGCATCCTTACTTTGTCCCGCCTATACTTCCAGCCTGGCTACTGGCCAGTAAGTTCTTCATTAATCAATGAGAATAATACATATTCACAGTATACAGAATGATTATTTCACAGCACCTGTCCTGTTCTTTTGCCAACTGTATCATCTTCATCTGGCCTTCATGCTTTTCCTATCCTTACGAGCTTGGTATGGCTGGTCTAAACTGATTGGTTTAACTCAGGGCCAATGGAGAATGGCTGCACTCTAGATTTGCCTGGCTTGTGCCTCTTGTGGGCTCTGATAGACACTTGGCCTGAGCTGCAGCTGTGTCTGTTTCCACTGTCTCTCCCTCAATCTTGCGTGGTTCCGTGAACCTCTGGCTAGGTGGGAAGTTTCCACTTTCATGTTGGAGAGAAACATATACATACACAGCCTGCTGTGGGGCCTTCAGTTTATTCCTAGGGGACCAACTTAGTTTTCTTCATTTGCTTTGTCTTGTCATTTTTGCTTTCTGTGAACCATTTTTAAGGCATTGCACCCTTCCAGAAGTTCACTAGCTTAGCATTTGACTTTCTGTGCATTTTTCTTGAGGAACTCCTGTTCCACACAAATCTTGCTTTATTTACTTTAAGTGATGGGGGTAGACCCTGTTCTTTGCTTTGTTCTTTGTTTAGCTCCTCCATATGGCCTCATTACTTTACAGATCACTTTAGCTCCATCTCTGAGGTCCTTCAGTGCTTTTCTTGCATCATAAGTCTCGTCCTGCTAAGGAGCTCAGCAATACCACTGAAGCTTCACACCGGCCTCAAGAGCTGTTCTGAATTAACTTCTTTCCTAAATCTGCAGTGAACTCAGTCCTGTCTCGCATCGTGTAGCACTTCTCTCATTCTCATTTCTTTCCTAATCACTCTCCCTTGTGTTTTCCTCTTAACTGACTCTTCTTATGGGTTCCAAACTTGTGGGTCCCAGAAAGGACTTTTTAGGTTTGATCTGACTTCCATGTTTTTTTCCTTATAGCTTGACAACTATAAGAGCCAACATCTCCCTCCTATTCTCTGTCTTTTCTACTTTCTTTTCCAAATCAGAGGCTAACACAGAGGCTAGCAAACTCATGTCCTTTCCATGGTGTAATTCCTCCTGCACAGCATGTTCAGTCCGAGCAGCCTCAGACACACTTTTTATTACACAAAGCAACAGTCAGGCAACCTCCCAGGCAGCTTGCTGGTAATATCCTCTCACCAGCTGCTTTGGAGGGCTATAGTTTTTGTTCTAGACTGCCAGTTTTTCCAGAGTCTGCGTGTTTATATGGCAGGCCCTACTCATCAAGCAAGTATGCCACTCCTGCCACCTAGCAGCAGACTGCCAGCAGGGATTCCCCACAGACATTCCTGCAGGGCTCCATCTTACTCATGGTTCTCACCACCTATCTCATGACACATGCAACTTCCACCGTAGGAAGAAGCACATGGGGAGAACAGCTGTACCAGAGTCCCCTTCACCATTGATCTCTTCAGCCTCAGTTGCAGGCTTTGCTGCCCATTGCCAAGACCTTGAAATCACTCCTCCTATACTGACTGTTTCTGTCATGTCCTTATTCTGTTGCTCAGTATATTGTGTGGGACTTTCCTACAGAGATATGACACAAAGGTCTGCTCACCCCAAGATAGGGAACCAAGGACAAACAAAAGTAATAATTTCACCAGTGTTCATCTTGGTGAACCAGTGAGTCTGTTGGGTATAATTAGAAGTGTGTGGCTGAGGGCTTACTTGGAGGAGCGAGGATGACTACAGGTCAGCAGCATCATGGGAAAGCCCATCCCAATTTAGCACTCTGCGTGGCTCACAGGCTGCTCCCGAGTACCAGGGATCTCCTCTCTGGCAGTTGTTTGCCACTTCTAAAAATTTGGGGAGTGCCTTGTTTTCCCAAAGGGGTGAAATATACTTTACAAGTCTTCTGACTTTAAGCTTCCATACGGGGAGCAATGTTGCAAATTGGAGAGAATTGCCTATACTTGGTTTTATACAAAATTTATTTTGTATTTTTGGTTTTTTGAGACAAGGTTTTTCTGTGTAGCCCTGGCTGTCCTGGATCTTGTTCAGTAGATCAGATTGGCCTCAAACTCACAGAAATCCACCCGCCTCTGCCTCTAAGTGCTGGGATTAAAGGTGTGTGCCACTGCCGAGGCTCCTTTATCTGTCTAACCATTGTGGTAGCACCTGTGAAGTTGTTTCCACTGGAGAGGCTCATTGGACTCATTAACCATTAACCACTATTTTCTTTCTGAAGGCTAATGGGAGTTTAGAAAATTCCAGAGTAGTTATATAAGTCATTTTTTTTGTTGTTGTTGTTTTGTTGAATGGTTGATTTTTTTGTTTGTTTTTTGTTTTTGTTTTTGTTTTTTTGAGACAAGGTTTCTCTGTAGCTTTGGAGCCTGTCCTGGAACTAGCTCTTGTAGACCAGGTTGGCCTCGAACTCACAGAGATCCACCTGCGAGTGCTGGGATTAAAGGTGTGCACCACCACTGCCTAGCTGAATGGTTGATTCTTTATAGTCATGTGAATTCTATAAAAATACTAAGTTCCCTCATGCCATCAAAATTTTTTTTTTACAGTATAGTTGAAGTTATAATCATCAAAATTTAAATATTGTAGCCGGGTGGTAGTGGTGCATGCCTTTAATTCCGGCACCCTGGAGGCAGAGGCAGATGGATCTCTGTGAGTTCGAGGCCAGCCTGGTCTACAAGAGCTTGTTCCAGGACAGGCTCCAAAGATACAGAGAAACCCTGTCTCGAAAAACCAAAAAAAAAAAAAAAAAAAAAAAAAAAAAAAAAAAAAAAAAAAAAAAAAACAAAAAAAAAAAAACAAACAAAAACCAATATTGTGAGGAGGAATTTCTAAGGACAAGCAGGTGGGAGGACTCTGAGACGGGAAGTAGAAATGCACTGTAGCAGGAGGGCTGGGCAGAGCCGCAGCACATCCTGGGCGGGCCCACTGAGAGGAGTGCTGCTGCAGGGCTCTCCTTCCACATCCCTCACTGCTTGCATTACAACGTCCATGTCATGGAAGAGTGTGGATCCCACAGTGTCGCGTGAACCTTTTGTCAATCA